>JABSTQ010001719.1:0-21245 GCA_013358835.2 Ixodes persulcatus | reverse complement strand
CGGATTTATCTGATAAACTCCGAATTTTGATGTGCCGATCCCCCCCCCCTGCTCCCCTTCCAATAAACTAAATAAAGACGGTATTTCATAATTAAGTTTGATCAGCGCAAAGGGTCAATGGTCCCAGGAAAATGCCACCACAGTTATCTTTCAAATCTCGGTTCATTGACAAAAATGGGTCTTACCGATCATCTTGTCAGGGTTCAGAATGACATGTCATTGTGCATTCGGGTCACGACAAAAGCCCCTGTATTGGTTTCCAGTTTGGGCCATACTGTTTGTGTTTTAAGAGGAAGAGAGGTTGTGTCTAAAGCTATATATCGATCCTAGAGATTGCATAAAATTGGAAGAGGGGCAGATGAAGCTTCCCTATTACATCCTTTACCACTCCACCTAGCGCGGCCGCGGGGTAGCATGGAATACGATGGGATGAATACGTGCTTCCCAGCCACTACCTCCACGAGTTTATTTTTAAGGTGTCGGCGTTTATCCAAGTCACAGATGCGTGCAACTTTTGCCGTGGAACAAGTTAGTATTGCGAATGGCAATGGCACCAACACCAAACGAAGCTGAAGAAATAATATCTAATATAAGCGTGTTTTATTTTTCTTTATCTAGCATACGTATACACCCGGATATTATTTTTTTGTTTTTCATAAGAAACACTGCGAAATTAGGCTCTGAATTTCAAATATTTTGGAGTCAAACAAAAATAAACTACTATAACTCCAAATTTTCAGGAAAAAATAACTCCGAAAAACACCCTCCGAATTTGATGAAAAATAAACTCCGTAAACATGGAATCCTAGTTATTACCAAGAACAGACGATCTCAGGAACGTCTTTAGTCCACCTTTAAGCCAGTACCTGTGTTTGTCTCTTTGTGTGCCTGCCTGTTTAAGTCCTTGTCTTTTGTGTCATTATTCTGTTCTCCAGAATAAGTCAATGGAGTGGAAACAATAGACAAAGTGCCCTGTAGGCCCAGATACGTACCTCACCATCCCGGACAGCAAAGAAAGGTGGCCAAGAAAAGGCCACAGCCTCACCAGGTGGAGCAGCCACAGCAGCACCTAGGAGAGCAAATTGAAGGTTAAAGAGACAAGTAACATCAAGATCTTGATTGGCTTATACGTTTAGGACATACTGTAGCTTTAATAAAGAAAACGTTAGCCACACGACGTAATCCCAAATGACGTGCATGCAGTATAAATAAAGCACAACATTCTTTCACAACATCAATCTAGCCCCATGCTAAGGAGCTATGTTAGTCAAATCATTCAACCCCGTGTCTTTGTTGTAGTAATTGAAGGAAGCATGCATATGCCCAAACAAAATGTACGCTACAGTTACTAATAGGGTGAGATTTCAGTAATGCATCATAAAACAAGTGAAAGCGATTCGCTGGTTTTCACACCATCAGCCAATCACTTTCACTTGTTTTATGATTTGTGAGGACGCAAAATTGTGGAGGTAGTGTCAGCTCTTCCTTGCGGTACTTCTAGTGAGGTCACACGAGGGTACTGTGGTCACTATCGTTAAAGTGGTATGCTCCTTATGATGTTGCCACAGCCAGGCTGTTTTATGCACTAAATAAATGAATACTACCTTTTGAAATCACGCCTTTAAGATAGTATTTATTCACGTGCGATAGTGCCAACCTTACCAACTCTTGTCGTTGCAACTACTCGCATGTCAAGTAAGCAATGACCGTCTCGTGTTATGCTGCATAAAGAAGTCATAAAATGAAGTCGTCCTGCAAGTGCATAATTAGATTCGGGCCCACCAGCACTGTCACCCTGTCAGTAAATTAATTTCTGCTTTTATACAGATCAAAACAAATTAGGTTTTGCAACATACAGTCAGAGGCGCCTTGGGCAACGACAATGCGTGTGTGTGTGTGCAAGGGGGGGAGGGGGGGGGGGGGCGGGCAGGCAAACAGGGCAGAATCTCGATAATACGAACCTCTCCACACCCTCCCCTCATTGAAAGTTACCCAAATATTAACCGGCAATGCAGCTTGGCACTACACGTTGCACCATCTAGTGGCTGCCAAATAAAACAATGGGTGGACCAGGACGGCCAGGATCGCGGGAATTGCGGGTGGGCGCATTTAAGAAACCACGTGTGAATGTGGCCTTTCGGATCGGCGTGAGCCATTTTGGAAACAGATGTTCTTAAAAGTGACTCCCAGCTTTGCGTCTCTATGACCTCACCGGGCTCCTGTGACATCTCGCCTACTCCTAGAGTTCCTCCAAAAAATAAACGTCACTACTGCTGCGTGAAAGACTGCCACAGTCACGAAAGTGACTCAAGCGTCAAACTTCACCGCTTGCCTACCAGATCTTGGGAAGCGACATGGCGACAGAAGAGGATTACTGCAGTGCGATGCAACAAGTAAGTGAATTCTACAGTAATTGTTGAAGTGAACGAAAATATATGTACAGGCCTTGAAAGCGGTCCGACGAACTCGTTTTGCAGACTACTCGGAAACATAACAAATTTATACAATTTGTTTTTCGAGTCACTTTGACAGCCACACAGGGAAATATGGTAGAAACAATTGGGCCGATCGTTACTTTGCTGTGCCGTCGAGAATCAGGCGAACAGGCCTTCAAGAAGCGAGAGGCCCGTTGGCCCGTTTCGGCACTCGTAATTGTACAGTCGGGAGGAAAAGTTTGCGGGGCACGGCAGCGCGTGCCGAAATGCATCGCCGCGCCATGTAGCGGCGCGTAGCCGCAATAAAAAGCCGCGCTGTGCGCATGCGCGCCCTTCGTGCTGGCAGTCATGTCTCTTTCGCTTGTTTCAGTCCGACTCACTCCTGATAACCGGAGTCTGCGCCAGGGGCGCAAGTTGCCGTTTCGCTGGCTGCCATGCCTCGCGTCCTCTTCAGCTGCCTCAGCAGCCGCGCTGGTTGACAAAGCGCCTGGTTAGCTCCCCCCCACTCCCCGCCCCCCCCCCCCTTCCCCCCCCCCCCCCGTGAGCTCCGTCACAAAGAGCGGCGGCAGAGGCGGCTGAAGCAGACGCGCAGCATGACAGCCAGCGAAGCGCTAACTCGCGCCCCTGGCGCCGACTCCTGTTATCAAGAGTGCGTCGAAAAGAAACGAGTGAAAAAGACATGATAACGAGCACGAAAGGCGCGCATGCGCAAAGCGCGGCTCCTTAATGCGACGGCGCAGCGATGCATTTCGGCACGCCCTCCCGTGCCCCGCAAACTTTTGCTTCCGACTGAACAGTGCGCATAGCCGTTCGGCACACACGTGGTCACAACCAAAACCTTTTAAACCTGCGAGTTCTCAAAAAGTGGATTTTCGTAGCACATTTGTTTTTTTCGGCAACCAAATTTAATGCTGAGTCTGGTAACAAATGTGACTTCATGCAGAAAACAGGATGCACAAGGTTTTCTTTAGAAAAAGATCATGCGAAGCATAAATATCCTTCTCTCACGCACACTTTGTTGAATGTCACCTTTTTACACCAGGCTTGGATATCACATTACAGCCATTGCAACGTGCGTACTGTTCTCTAGCGTGCAGAGTTTGGTCCCAATTACCCACCTTTTATTCTAGCCGGGGGCGAGCGCGAGGAAACAGGAAGAGCGTGCTGCACCAGGCTGGGGCCGGGCAGGAACGATGGAGCCGTTCTGGTTGGTCTGGCCCATGGCAATCCCCGGAGCGTTGCACCAGCGAGGTTCGGATCAGGAACGGCGGAAACGGCTAGCCCTGGCCATACCGGCCTAGGCCATGACGATTCCGGACTGGTTCCGCAGCGAGACTCAGGCTGTGATAGCCCGGAACAGCTAGCCTACGCAGCGCTGGCGTGGGAAGGACGATCCGCAGGACTGGACACGGACGCCGACTGCAAGCTCTGAACGACGGGCGACAACCAGGGTCGGCGGGTTCGGAGTGCCGGCTCTCGAAGACGGACAACTGAGAAGTACAGTAAACCGATTAGCTGACTTCTCGTTGTGTTGGGTCACTCCCGGGAGACAAGCAAAAGACATACCGATCGGGCGGCGATTAATATAGAGCGATCCCACAAATGGTGAAGGCAATTCAAAGAGGTGTCCAAATGAAACTCAATATGCTTGCCGGCTGGCTATGCTGGGTAACAAAGACTTTCGAACTGACAGCCGCCCGAAATTTTTCTTCTGTAAATCTATACATTCAGGCTCGTATCGCTCACTGAAGATCAAGCTACAAACGTCTCAGCAGATCTAATATTACGAAATTCCCGATTTGCAATTCAGCAAAGACAAAAAGAAACAAAGAAATATCCTTACCTTCCTCGTAACTTGCTTCCATGACCGTTCGAAAACGTTCGAAGTCGCTGGCCGGCGAAATTGACCAGTGTACACAGACGCCGCCGCCTTCCCACCACTTCTAGCGACACAAAAATTTTCCATTCGTTTTTCTTTTATTTTCTAACCCTTTAAGGCACAGTTTATCTCCCAAAATACATTCAATATAATAATAGTATTTTGGAACCCAAAGCAATACTCAGGCGAAATGTTTAACTTATCTTATCAGACACATTTTTTTGGTTTCGTTTTCGTGATCTCGAATTTTCGCCGCCAGGGGTGTTCCAGATACTCCGTCGGCTCCGATGTACATGGCGGCGCCCACGACGCGCATTCTCCGCGTCAGCATGAGCGCGCGTCTCTCTAGTTTCGCACAGTATAAACCTAATTCATTTAGATAATTAACAATGAAATATTGACACAGTTTTATATATGCTTCCTTCAATATTGATGTTAGGAAAGTGATAAGTTACATTGCATACTGAATTGGACAAGAGCTTTTTGAAATGTTTGCTGAGAAGTGAAAAATATGTCTTTTTCCTAAAACAGCGTTTTGTAAAACATTTCAAAACAAATTAGAAATTATTTTCCTCCGCACCGAGTACACAATGTAAAAGCATCACCTTCCTAACAATAATATTTGGAAATACAAACCCAGGGGAATATTCAGTCGTTAAATATCTAAATTATCTTACTTATTACGTTTTGCCCTGGAATGCCAAACAGGAAAGATAATGCTGTAAATGACTTAATTTTCGTAAACCTGGCGAATCACCTACAATTCCCCCCAAAAAAATGGGTTTCCCGAACGATTCGGACGTAATGTTACATTTCGAAATAATTAGCTACATTGAAATCCTCGCGAAAATTAGCACAAATAATCCCAATAGCTTACCAAAGCTAGAGGTTTGGGATTATTTGTGCTATTTAGATTTAGTCATTTACAATTAACTAACAAAGCACTTTTTAACCTTTTCTTTTTTTTTTTTTTGAGCGCAGCTCTTAGGCGCTTGTTTCCGGCTTAAGCGGCGTCGCCGTCGGCGTAACGCTTTTTCGTGACGCTTCCGCGTAACGCTTTTCGTGACGCGTCCGCGTAACGCTTTTTCGTGACGCGTCGGCGTAACGCTTTTTCGTGACGCGTCGGCGTAACGCTTTTTCGTGACGCGTCAGCGTAACGCTTTTTCGTGACGCGTCGGCGTAACGCTTTTTCGCGATGCGTCAGCGTAACGCTTTTTCGTGACGCGTCGGCGTGGCGCTTTTTCGTGGCGCGTCCGCGTAACGCTTTTTCGTGACGCGTCGGCGTAACGCTTTTTCGTGACGCGTCGGCGTAACGCTTTTTCGTGACGCGTCAGGCGTAACGCTTTTTCGTGACGCGTCGGCGTAACGCTTTTTCGTGACGCGTCAGCGTAACGCTTTTTCGTGACGCGTCCGCGTAACGCTTTTTCGTGACGCATCGGCGTAACGCTTTTTCGTGACGCGTCGGCGTAACGCTTTTTCGTGACGCGTCCGCGTAACGCTTTTTCGTGACGCGTCGGCGTAACGCTTTTTTGTGACGCGTCGGCGTAACGCTTTTTCGTGACGCGTCAGCGTAACGCTTTTTCGTGACGCGTCCGCGTAACGCTTTTTCGTGACGCATCGGCGTAACGCTTTTTCGTGACGCGTACCGGCGTAACGCTTTTTCGTGACGCGTCGGCGTAACGCTTTTTCGTGACGCGTCGGCGTAACGCTTTTGACGCGTCAGCGTAACGCTTTTTCGTGACGCGTCGGCGTAACGCTTTTTCGTGACGCGTCGGCGTAACGCTTTTACGTGACGCGTCGGCGTAAACGCTTTTTGTGACGCGTCAGCGTAACGCTTTTTCGTGACGCGTCGGCGTAGCGCTTTTTCGTGACGCGTCGGCGTAACGCTTTTTCGTGACGCGTCGGCGTAACGCTTTTGACGCGTCAGCGTAACGCTTTTTCGTGACGCATCGGCGTAACGCTTTTTCGTGACGCGTCGGCGTAACGCTTTTTCGTGACGTGTCGGCGTAACGCTTTTTCGTGACGCGTCGGCGTAACGCTTTTTCGTGACGCGTCGGCGCGTCACGAAATAGCGGCCGGTGAAAAGCGGCCGCTAGATAAAGCTGTATACGACAGATAACGAAGTATATATACCTCAATTGAGGCTGTAAACATTCCAGATAAGGTTTCATATTCGCCAGATAAGGCTGTATATACGCCAGATAAGTCTGTATATACGCCATATCAGGATGTATATATGCCAGATAAGTCTGTATATACGCCAGATAAGTCTGTATATACGCCATATCAGGCTGTATATACGCCAGATAAGTCTGTATATACGCCAGATAAGACTGTATATAATCCGTATATAATCATATAATGTTTGATATGGCCAGATACGGCCCAGATATAAATTTTCCATACGGGAGGACTCGGGCAGATTGCACCGCGATTTTTTTACAAGTTGTTCCAGCCAATGACCAGCAAGTGGTAGTTTGTTTTATTTAAAGATTGCAAAAAACTTTATTTGTATTGAGTTATATAGTAATTGTAGCTAATATTCCCCCGGCTCTTCAACTGAGGTGTAATCATAGATTAGGTTAATTTTGACCACGTGCTAATGATATAAAGAGAACTAAACAAAACCACATCCCAGGATACCTTATTCTTGATCTCTTTTTTTGCCAATGAAACTTAAGTTGAAGGTAATATTAGAAGTGGCTGTTTCTCCCCCTAATAAGAATTGCACAATAAATATATAACAATAGGGTGCAACAGTAGAGGGTAAGTTAATAAGATACGTGAGAAAGATTTGAGTAAAATCATTACAAATTGCATTTTTTAGATAACCTCCCTCTGCTACTGTTTTGTTGAGTTACGCTTAAATAACCAATATTAATCATAAAGAAATTTCAATATTATGACCCACTCACTAGCGTATCAATTTTTCTGTCGTAAAGGCAATTACGCAACCAGAAAGAAATGAATGCAGCGAGGAAGGGTTGTCGCTTTTCCTACTTGTCAAAAATGCTCGTGCGCTTTCGTTCTTCGTTTCGATTTCGTTTATTATCTTTCAAGTTTTCCCAGCTGTGCATGCCACACTCCAATGGGTTTTGAAATCTATCGTGAGATTTAGTTGTTGCGTTTCATAAAACAAAAGTTCTGAAAACAAACGTCGACACCCATCTGCTTGTGCTAATATGTGACATCGAAACATTTTACTGAGCATAAAAATAAGTGAAAATTCCACTTATCCTTGCATTGTCCATAGAGGCAAACGATTATCATTTTGAACAGAATAAGAGTTTATTGTAATTTTGGAAGCGTATATTGAAGTGTCGTCTTTAAATAACTTTCTGTCACCAGGTGTCACCGGAACCGAAACAAAAAAGAAATATCTTTCGAGTGTATCTGTGTGTGTTTATTTTTGCACGGGAGATAGAATGAATATACTTCAACGTTTCATCGGGATACGTTAAACGTTTAATCTTGATTTATATTACATCTATATGTTTGACGCCACGCCTCAGACAGTTCATAACCGTTATTACCAAACGTAAGCTCCACCGTAAGAACCCGCGAAAGAAAAAAAAAGATAAACGCTTTGTTTTGTGTGTTTTGTTTTTGGCATATGGAATTGACAGGATTCGTCTAGCCTCTCTTTGTCGCGAGCCGAAAAAGGCACTTAAGACTGGTGACGTGTAGGAATGCGAAAGCATTGAGTCCCGCGGTTGAAAGGTTTTCGAGTAATGTTTCTGCACGCATTAAACTTCAAATCAAATCAAGTTTATTTCCAGAAACTCTGCTGGGAAAGCCCATACAAAAAGCTGTGAAAAACAGCTGAACTAGGTATGTGATCCATTTACCTTGGCAGCAGCAACGAATGAAAAACACATTAAAATTATACAATGCTAGAAAAGTGCAAACAAAGTGCTGTCTTACTTAATGTGTTTATATTTATGTTGTTTGTTATACACTTTTTTAACAGAAGCGGTATATTATAATGTAAGGACTGAAAATTATAATTTGTACCAGACCGAGGGAGGACCCATGAAACTATGTGACGCGTGCTAACAACACATTCATGCCTTCTAAGAAACTGAAATTCTACAGGAGCTGGGGAGGAAAAACGAACTGTATAAAGCAAACGGTATTCGTACATGGAGTCTATATGCAGTATGTGAAATCTGGAAGATAATGGTTCTCCGTGGTCATAATAAGAAACCTCTCCAATATAACGTAAATTGTTCTTTTAGAGCAATAACATCTTATTAAGGTTTGTTTTGGTCGTAGTGGCCCACACAAGATAGCAATAGTTTAAGCGGGACTGGAATAATGCGTGATAAATGTTTAGCTTAGTGTTGGGTGCCAAAATATTACGGCAGGGAGCCATAACACCAACTACCCGTGAAGGTTTTACAAGTATATCATTTATATGGTTATCCCACGTCATGTGCCCTGAAAAAATTACACGCAAGGTTTTATGCCGGTTTACAAGTTCGATTGAGGAAGTACCAAGATTGATTGTATTATTTATAGCAACAGGTTTATTTGTCGACCTAAATAAAATTGCTTTTGTTTTTGTCGTGTTTACCTCGAGCCCATTTGTTTCAAACCACATAAACAACTTCCATATAATAAAATTTGCTTTACATACTAATTCATCAGCTTCATCCCCAGAGGGAAACAAGCTGGTGCCATCCGCGTAGGTAATGAACTTTGCTTCTCATCGATGTTTACAATATCATTTATATAGACATTAAATAAAAAGGGTCCCAATATACTTCCTTGCGGTGCACAAGTGCGAATATTTCGGAAAGAAAAGCAGTGACCATCGATAACAACACACTGTTTACTAATATTTAAGTAGGATTCAAATAAAGCAAGTGGCATCCCGCGGACACCGTAACGATGTAATTTCTAAAGTTTCTGCCGGTATTGAACTCGGCAGCCGCCGTACATGTAGACGCTGCTGCCGATGTTGAGGCCGTAGATGTAGACGCGGTCGCCTCACAGTCCATCGCGCGAAGCACACAACGAGCACCGATGAAGTCCGGAGCCCAACGGACTTGCCGGAGGCAGCGCGCCGAGTCTTCCTTTTGCACACGGCTCTCCGGCGGTGACGTCACGCACCCCCGCTGCGCAGGCGCGGCACCCCAGCCGGCTTCACGGCTTTCGCGAGGAAACGTCTGAGTTACTGCGTTTCTCTTTGAGTTTCATTTCTGAGGCGCGTCCGCTTTGACCTTGAGCGCCACGTGCTCGATGACATATTTTTATGGCCATCTTTTGGGCACAACGCCGACGCCGCCTTTTCCCGTAATGAGACGTATAATCAATCCAACCCCCGTTGATGTCCAGACAGTCCACTTTAGAATGGCATCTGTACACTCTGCGTTGGAGGAAAACGTTAGCCGGCGATCTTGCGACTTCTAGTTTGGGAGCTGTGTTGCGTATTATCCGGTAGTGAGCCTACCTCGTCGATACAAAAACGTTTCCGTAGAGACACGCACTACACACCGCTTCACTTGAAGTTACACCACAGCCGAGGCTACAGTACCACGGAGACAATCGAGTAGCCCAGAAAAGTGCATCGTTACGTCGATCGTCATGTTAACGCGTTTGATATGCGAGCGCAAATTCGTCTGCTTCTTTTGCAGGGGTTTGGTGACGTGAGTACGCCGAGCTCTGATTGGCTCCGTTTGAAGGATAGTGGGTAGACCTCAATGCAGCTTGCCTTTAGGTCTAACCACAATCCTTCAGGCAGAGCCAGTCGGAGCTGGGCGTCGTTGTGACGTTACCGGAACCGCTGCGAAAGAAGCAGACCAACTTGCACTCCTGATAACCGGCAAAACCAATCACACGCAAAAAAAAAAAAAGAAAGAATCGAGAGATCATGGCACATTTATTATGCGTGATTTGGATTCGTAGGCGACAACAGACGCCAAAGAGAAATAAGTACCGTGACGATGCACTTTTAGGGCTTTTGATTGCCTCCTTCAATAGGTTGCCTCGACAGCGGTCGAACCTCGAGTGAAACATAGCACATAAACTATTCCCACTGAGAGTTTAGCAAATACGCGAGGCCTGGTTTCTTATATTCGCGTTCCACAGTTTGTGATTCGTTATTCGGAATTCTGGCGGACTAATGAAGCAAACTCATTAGCGTCGGAGCCATTATAAGTTGCTCGGCACACTCAGCAGTTCCTTCGTTTTTTAGGTTCTCAGCGACTAGAGTGGGTGCAATCAGCCATCTCGGAGAGCGCCTTTCGTCGAGCGGAAAAATGGCAAATACCTTATAAGGTTAATTCTGCTTTGCTTTTTTTTAGCATTAGAACATCGTTGCACAAATGCCGTGCTAAATAGATGTTATGTTTTTTTTGTTTTTTTTTTTTTTTTTTTTTTTGTAAGAATGCGTTAACGAAAGGTATTTGTCGAGGAATCACTTTTATTCCTTCGCAAACACTATTGTCTGAAAATAAACATTTTTACTTGAGGCGAGTGCGAACTCCACGGCGCTCTGATCCGAAGCTCTATTTCGATTATAACAAAGTTCCAAAACTACCATTATTTTCGAAGCTTCAGTTCCGGGGCTAGAAAAACTCACCACACGCACTGAGTTGTAGTTCACACAATGTCATGTCAGCACAATTTATAAATGGCTACAGTAAAAACAAAAAGCATCTTGGCATTGCAGATTGAAGCTAGGAATTCCGCGTATCTCGTTTCCATTTTGGGGACAACTGAAACCCGTGATATGAACGGTTACCGTTCACTCGACGATTTTCACCGTTCACGTCTTCCGTCGCCGGGGAAAAGACAGCACACGGAGAACAGTGATATTACGCTAGAATAGTGAAAGCATACGAGTAGCTATAGAAAATGACTGCATTATAAATGCAGTCGTGGTTGGATCTGGGCAGCCTATGATTATGCCGCAGGAAAGCACAGTACGGTATCAGCTCACAAGAACGCCGAAAAGCGTATCTCGAAGCAATACGTATTAAAGTAATGAACCCCGCCCCACGGTTTTTAGAAGACAGTTACTATACCGGATCCTTAGAAACCTATAAGAACCCCCCCCCCCCCCCCACGTCGTATAAGCGTTCACAAGAAAAGAAGCTTGCAGTGCCTCATTTACGAAAATATTGCAAGAGCGCAACGACCTAGTGGTAGCTAATCATGTCGTTCGACACCAGAAACTGTGGTGCAGAAAAGGAAAAAAACAAAAAAACTTTCAGTTGAAGTAACAGACACAGATGAGAACGTCTCGAAAAGACGTTCCCTTCTGTGTCTGTTCCTTCGACTAAAAGATTTTTTTTCCTTTTCTGCATCACAGTCTCAGGTGTTAAATGACAGAAGTGCCTCTTTGTTCCCGCCCCCTCGAAAAAAAAAAAAAGACTTTTACAGTCCCCTTTAATGCCAAATTAGAGCGCAGCTCTTGAGGAGGAGGAGCGGAAGGTACGGAGAGGAGGCTATGCCCCTCCTCCTCTCCTGCTCGCCTCCCATTTAGGGGAATATTTTCCGCTAAATTTAGCGGGAAAATTTACCCATAATGCACCGCGCGGTTACACCGACGCCGACGCCGCTCAAACCGGAAACGGGCGCCTAAGAGCTGCGCTCTAAAAAAACTCGGAGTACACCTAAGCACTTCTTATGAGTTGTGAATGCGAAAGCATGAATGTCGTTCTTCCCGTCCCTCAGTTTCGTCTGCAGCGTGGTGGCGTAAACGGCCAAGTTTCGGTACTACCGAGGTAGCGGCCGACGGTCGAGTGCGCGCTCTCGTGAAGTAGCCGCGCCGCGCTGCGCTCGGGCGTACAACCTCTCCGGAGTTTGCCCGAGCGGGCTCTGCCACTACTGATTCCTCTTACCGGCGTCCGGGCTGCTGCGTGCGCCTCGCTGCCATTGAGAGGGCTTCTTTGTTGGCGGTTTTTGGAACTAGGTCGCACGAGAGCAAATGAGAGCCTCGTCTCTTGATGGCACGCACCAGCCAGTGGGGCCTATTCATCAGGAATCGGATTTAATTCCGTGGCGTTTAGGTGCCATTTGACGCGGGGCTTCAAAGCTGATGACGTCGGTTCGCTCCATCCATGGAACAGGTAATACTTAAGCAATAAAATAGAGAGCACCGAAATCTCAGACTCCGCCCAAATATGGCGTTAGGTCCTGACCGGGGGCCAAGGTCTAAGTGCTTGCTCTTATCTCATTTAAAAAAAAAATATAAGCACTTTTAGGATATTTTAATGAGTATATGAAGCGCATTCCCGGTAGCCGAAGTCTTCCCTGTATTAGTCACCTTTGTTGGCCGCCATATTTCTTAATTAAGATATCCGAAAATCGCTTATACCCTGTTGAATAGGTAACGGAAAGATTTGAAATGTCATCTGATCGGGATTGTTCCATCTACACTTGGTCGGAGACTGAGTATTTGGCGATGCGTAATTATCTTTTTTTCTTTCTTTTTTTTTGAACACTATACACTTCGCTTGGGCTATTGGCCTCCACATGGCTGACAGGTCACTGTAAAGTTTGGTCTCGCCGGAACAATCAATCGCCTCCCTTTCATTATCTGGCAGTTTTCCGTGCCTGAGTATACCTAGAGGGCGGGATCATCTGTCGCGAAACCTTCAGCTGTTTGGTCTCCCGAGCACGCAGCTTCCACCGCCATGGCAGCTTGGCGGTAAACGAAGTGTATAATGACAAATGAGAAACCCCTCTCGCGGACATAATATTACAGTCGCTGACTGCTTATACCACCTGGGCTGTGACAAGCTCAGAACGCCCTATTATTGCTCTTTCGCGAATGAGATTGAGCTATTAGCCTAGACAAATACCGAGAAACGAATTTTGAAAGCTAGAATGTCTTTCGAATGCGAGCTGCGGAGGTTTGTTGAGACACACGAACAAACAAAGGTTTCGAAATACTCAAGCTTCAAGCTATCCGGCATGCTATTAATAATAATAATAATAATAATAATAATACTAATAATAATAATAATAATAATAATAATAATAATAATAATAATAATAATATTAATAATAATAATAAATCTTTATTTTGTTTCATCACTGAAACGGGGGACCAAGACAAAAAGCTGCTACAGCAGCTTGACGGAGGTTCTGGCCCCCTTTACAGCAGGCAATTCCTAAGCAATTTCAAACAGAAACAAAATAGCTACATTAAGAAAAAGAACACTATTTTAAATATAGAGACCACAGATCAAACAAAAACAATTGGAAAAAAATGAAATTAATACATTCATTGTGGTATACAATGGCACAGTGATTCGTATGCCTTAGCCGTACCTAAGAAAACAACCCTAAAATAATGCTCGTATACCTCTGCCAATGCCATTGCATGTATATCGACACCTTTTAAAAATAATTCATTAAATAAAGTAGTTAATTGGTAATTTAGCGTGTGGTTATAATATAATGTATGTGATGGTGAAACAAACCATTTTTCTTTAGGGCGGAGTTGATATGAGGAAGTGAAAAGGACTAGGTTACATAATTCCTCAAAAACTTTATTTTTAAACTGCGTAGACTTCTTGTACGCCACAAAAAGTCGGGACTTGTAAATATTTGAAATTGGTTTTATATTAAACAATGAGAACAAGTGTTCAGTATGATCATAGTATGAAACATTGGCAATTGCACGCACAGCTTTCTTTTGTAAAATATGTAGTTTATTTATATTTGTTTTTGTTGTATTTCCCCAAACTAGATGACAATAATTAAGTTGGGAGTATACCAAAGCATTGTAAAGTTGGAGCTTAACACAACGAGGTAACAATGATTTAAACTTGGTTAGCAACCCCACTGTTTTTGACAGTTTATACGAAAGATAATCAACATGTTTATTCCAAGACATACTATTTGTAAACCAAACTCCCAAAGTCTTAATAGTGTCGACAAATTCAATTTCTTCATTGCTCAAAATTAGTGAGTTTGGGTTCATAACTATAGCATGTTGACTTTTAAATTAAATGGCTTTGTTTTTTTTGCGAATTTAGCTTAAGGTGATTATCTTTTGTCCATTTTTATACACGATCAAGAACGCTATTACATTTAGTTACTAGAGTACGGATATCTTTATCGGGAAAGAAGATGCTAGTGTCATCAGCATATATAATAAACTCAACTTTAAGAACACGATTTACATTCACAATATCGTTAATATAAAGAGTAAAAAGTAGGGGGCCTAAAATGCTGGCTTAGGGCACACCATTTGTTATTTTTAAGATATCAGATTTAAGGTTTAATATAGACACGAACTGGGTACGATTCTGTAAGTAAGATTATAACAAACTTAATGTTTTCCCACGAATGCCATAGTATTGTAATTTTGCTATGAGGACATTGTGATTTATTGTGTCGAAGGCCTTAGAGTAATCTAAATGTATACCGATTGTTAATAAGTGATTATCTAGTGCTCTTAATATTATTTCTTTTTGTTTTATTAAACCTAACTCAGTAGAATAACTTTTACGGAAACCAAATTGAGAATTTGTAATTAAAAGGTATTTCTCAAGATGAGAGACAATTCTATTTGAAACTTGTTTTTCAAGTGGCTTAGAAAATACGGGAAGTATAGAAATTGGTCTAAAATCGTTAAAATTATTTAAATCACCACCTCTATGCAATACACTAACTTTGGCAATCTGCATTTTGATAGGAAACTCACCGGACTCAAGTGCAAGATTGAATATATAAGTTAGGTATGGTGCTAGGATATCTAGAACATACTTTGCTGGTTTTATTTGCATGTTGTATGCATCAATACTTCTACTATTGTTTAGGCTCATCAATATATTATAGACTTCGAATACATCAGTGGGAAAAAGAAATATAGAATTAGGCAAGGGTGAAGGCATACACTGAAGTGCATTATTTAAAGTAGTAGTAGAAACAGGAGATGCGATATGAGTTACAAAATAGCTGTTAAAAGCATTAGCCATATCCGTCCCCGACATTATACAACCATTTAGGTTAATTTCAACTGGCATAAGAACCTGTGGTTTGTAGTTAAACAATGTTTTGATTCTTTGCCACATCACGTCGCTTTGACGTATATCATCGACATTAAACATATTAATGTAATAATCTTTCTTCGCTCGTCGCAGCATGCTTGTTAGTTTGTTTCTATATTTCTTAAAAATCTGAAGTTTCGAGTTTTCCCTAGATTTCAAAAACTGACCATATAAGTTGTGTTTCGTGCGAATGAGAGTGAGAAGTTTTGGTGTAATCCAAGGTTTGCGAGAGTTTTCGGAGGGTTTTACGGTTTTAAATGGAAAATATTTGCCATATATTCAAATATATAAATCCAAAAAAAAAATTATAAGCATTATCTACCGATCGACGTTCAAAAATAAAAGACCAATATTTATGTTCAATTTCCTAGCGGGAAGCATCTAACTGGTGCTGCGTGATAGGTTGGTATGTAATCGTCGAGCCAATGTAACGTTGTCTAAAGTGACGTTTTTCTACCGATATAAAAATTGGAAGGTGATCACTGATATCTGATGAAATGAAGCCGGCAGAGAGAACGGAAAGTTCGTGGTTTGTAATAAACAAGTCAAGAAGAGAAGCTCTTGTACTAGTTACTCTTGTAGGGTTCTTGATGACATTAGAAAAACCGAAGGATTGAAACTGAGTTGTAAACACAAATTGCAAGTTACTATTAGTAAACAAATCAATATTAAAGTCACCAGCGATGTAAGATCTATAGTTATGATAATTTACAAAGAGAAGCTCCAGAAAATTCTCTAAATTCAAGCTAGCTATTCAGGAAACACAAAATGTAAGTTATGCCAGAACCGACATTCAAACTTTCTTGCATTTTACAGTGGGATTATGTCAAATATTGCAGAACTTGCACGTCAAGCGGGCGTCTAATACATATTCTACTATGTGCATGTTTTATTTTTTTCTTGCTCTAGTCGGGTGAACAGCGTTTGTGTCACGCCCTCAAACTCCTGGTAGCACGCGGGGTACAAAGTGTGTTGAGCCCATAATGGCCCATATTACAACATCTGCCGACACGTCTTCAGCGTTGGCAGTGGAGCCTCTCAACCCATCATACCAAACTTTACAATTTAGTACATTCGTGAAAAAATAAATATCGCAACGCATTTCGGGGGACTATGACATGTTTCTTTTATATTTTGAAGCATTTTTAGAAGCAAATCAGTGACTATACAATTTTCCAGGAGCTCCCCTCTAAGCCTCCAGTGTGTATAGCAACCTATTTCTCGACAGAATGTCGTCTAAATGCCACAAATAAACAAACTTGTAAACCCTGTATTTTTTAGCATTTTAACTTTGCCAAGTACTGCTAATATTGAATTCTTTTTTGGCGGGGGTAACGTAATTAATGTAGACAGAAAAGGTAGAGGCATACACGTTCCGACCCCTTGTGAACACAAAAAAAAAAAGGGTTTGGGAGTTCGTTTTTCTGCGGTATACGAGAGAGCGAATAGAAGGATCCCAGCCAATGGCCAAGATCCTAATACAATTAGCCTCTCCAAACCACAATGGGAGCAGTGAGAATGACCATGATGTTTCACTTGCTTATTGAACCTACGCTTAACAATTTTCTTTTTATTCCAATCAAATTTTAATATGTCCTTTAGTTCTTCGCCGTGATTCGTCATGTCGTGTTCTGAACAAATGTCAACTCGTATTTTTTTTTTTAGTTTAATGAAGCATATAGAGTTTCACCACTGGAGCAAGGGTCCCTTTTGAGTAGCTCCCCACTCCCGTTGACCGACGTCAGCGGTCAGGTGGCCATGCCGAAAACAAATGGCATTCTCGCTAGAAGTCGAGGTTCGAGTCGCGAAACATGAATTATTCCCCCGAGATTTACAGACACAAACTTGTAGTGTGCGTATGTCAATTTTGTCATGTACGACCAAAGTGTTTTGGTCTCTTCGGTGTACAAAGATCGGTGTCTTTTGTGGTCGGTTTACCTTGCTTCATTCTCGACCTAGAGGAATAGCACGGAGCCAGTAGTTTCAACAATAAGGAACTCCATTTAATTGGACATAAACGAGACGATGAAGAATACTAGAAGAAAACCGACGAGCACCGGCGGCGCTTGAGTCCAGCCAGCCACTGCCTGCGCGCCGCCTCTGATCCGCCTTATCAAGGGGGCGCCCGCGATGTGCGCGTGGCCGGCTCGACTTCGTCGCCACGCGGGAAAGTTCGCCCCTTAAGCCCGGTAGTCGGGCAACTGGGCTGGGGAGCCGCCAGGGTGCTCACACCTTTCGAACACAACTGGTACTGCAGTAAATGAGAGCTCCAGAAACGCAGAGCGTCTCAACTCTCTAGCATCTGAGTATCTCTCTGATGCCAATGAAACAGCGGAATATCCGAAAAAAAAACAGTCGCAAAACGAGACGAACGAAAAAGATGAGACACGCAAGAGCTTCTTAATATGCAATACACCCTTTTCGCAATTTCTAAATAATGCAAATTGAATATGTGCGGCCGCCATTAGTTGGTCAAGCACCGCGAGCACTCATTAGATACGAGCGCTACGTCAGCATTCGGAGTTCGGAACCGATCACGGGCTTCACGGCGGAAGCGATGAGACCAGCTGAAGGCGGCTGCGCATAATCTACGCATCATTTCATAATTTCTGAAAGGGTCTATTGACTCTATATGAAGTCGCTGACAGCTTCATAAAGGCAGGGTTTGGCGAGTCCTGGGCACCTCTTTTTTGCTCCGCAAACAATGCGAATGCTTCGTCAGCCAAATAAATCTCAGGAGTATGAATAGGTAAGCAGCAGGCGTGGTCGTAAGAAGCTACAACCAGAGTTTCCCAGGCTGTCAATGAGAATGCGGAGCGAGAGTTCGTCAGCTTTTTGCACAGGGGTTGTGATGATGTCTGAACGCCGAGCTCTGATTGGCTGATTGAAAGAAGTGGACCTCAGGTCATCTAGCATTGAAGTCTACTCATTATCCTTTCAATCAAACAAACCAGAACTCGGGGTCGTTTTGACGTCACTGCAACCCCAGCAAAAGGAGCAGACGACTGGCTCTCCGTATAGCTTGTAAGCAACAAAGAACCGTACCGCTAACATACACGCTGAAGCAGCTTCTTGTTGACCCAACTAATCTTCCGCAGCAAAGCTTCTGCATACGCTTGTTGATTTACGGACTTTGAGCGACGTTCGGTAAATCGCTAGTGGGGTGCATTTAGCAGCTCTAGCTGCAGTCCTTTAACGCGATAGCGTTTAGGAGGTCCTATTGCTGAAAATCAGGCGTCGAGGTCGGCGTCGGCAGAACCAAAAATCCCATAAAGCAACGCGCGCAGCCACGTGTGACGTCACGCGTGTGACGTCACACAAGGCTGTGACGTCATTACCCTACGGACCCGCTCAATTTGTCGGAAAACTTTACGCTCAATTTAGCGGAATGTTTCCCGCCAAACTTAGCGAACCGACAAGGCCACGCACACCCGCTTGCACGGCTTGGGAACGAGCTAGAGCTATGAAATGGCTTTGCGAATGGGGCCGGATAACGCTATTGCCTTACACTCTTGAAGGCGAAGCTTAAGCGCCGTACAAGCTGTTTTGTTGGTTCGTAGTCACGTTGGCACGCGGCCCTCAGACTTCACCGGATGTCGCAAAGAATTGATATTCCTAATAGGTGATATTTAATAATTCGTTTTGGGATATATTTTTATTAAATTTGGATAGCGGTCTCTCCGCAATATCTAAGACGTAATGTCCCATTGTAAATGGAAATCATCTTACAGGTAGAACAGATCTGTATTTGGGATTTTTACTTTGAGCACAGACCTTTCTAGTGTTTATCCCTCGGACGAAAACTGCCGAGTCACTGAGCTGTGGAAGGATGCGCATTGTTTCCTATACCGCACAGCAGATCTACAGCGCAAGCTCAGAAAGCGTTCTACAACCCAACAAACAAAGATGACAGCGTCCAGACGATGAGTTTTGGAAAGGTCTATAAAAACGCGGGAAACATTTTCCTCCGATTGTCTCTATGGCTGATATGTCCTAGCGATAGAGGGGTATACATTTATTCAAAATTAATTGCGTTAAATTTTATGTTTTATCCGTTGAGGTGAGTTGTAATTAAGCTACAATTAGAGTTACATTCTTACAAATGTAATGAGTTAAAGTTACAGTTATTAAATGTAACTAAGTTGCATTACAGGTAACTATACTGTATCACTTAAAGAGGGGCTACAGGCGATGTGATTACCGACCCGCCGTTCAGTCTCCTGTTTAGACCTGTTTTCTTTTACTCGCAACTCACTGCATGTTTCAAGGCAGTGGCGTAGATCTCGTGTCTCTATATACAGCAATCGAAAATGTGCTGATTTGTGAGCGTAACATATATTGCAGTGCATGAACGCCCGCAATATAACGTAACCAAGCTTGTATATGCGTGAGTAGAAGACATTGAAACGACAAAACAAGTCTTTATTACAAAGGCAAGTATATCTAAACGAAACCTATTGGCATCGCCACTTATGGTGCGAAATGAATTACCCAGAAACAGTTTTGCGCCGTTAAAAGACATCTGGAATTAAAGTTGTAAAGACTAACATCATAAAATGTGTTGTTACTCTTTAAGAGCATTTGAACGTTTCAGTCTGGCAAGCTCCGGTGGTCGTTGAACTGCTGCACCACTTAATAGACGGGTATTATGCATGATAAATTCCACACTAACAAGTGGCAGCTTTTTGAAACTATCGCGAAAGTTCGACGGCCGGAGTGCGGGGCTTATAGACATAGCACTTTTTCGGCTCAAAGCCGGTCCAGTATTGATTCCGCACAAGCTTGGGAGAATACACAAATGTCTTCCGTAAACAACAGTGCCCCCACACGAGAAGATCATCGAGGATTTTGAAACATAACTGTTTTTAAACCACATTGCAGTTTACACAAGAATGTATGTAAGCCAAAGTTACGTTTGCTAACCTTATATTGAACCTTGCAAAATATTAAGGTACTAAAATGTAACTAATTGCACACACCTAAACACATGTAATTAGTTGCTTCTCTACCCTAGTAGCACTAGGCCCGGCTCATACTTTGGCCAGCTTGGCTCGAGCTGTGGCCAGGCTTGAGCCGATTTCGCTCCAGCTCGCGCCAACCTGGCCCTAGCCGGGGCCTTGGAAGTGTGCTGCTTGGGACTCCGGTTAGCGTGCTCGTTTCCCCTACGAAGGCTAAGAGTAGTCTTGAATCAAGCAGTGATACCATATTCAAATCCAGAAAGCTTTCGATATCTTCCTCTTTCTTTTTCTATTTATTTTTGTTCCGGCCCCTCATGCCTTCTGCGTTTTTCTCTACCTCGGTTACAAATACGGATCTGTTAACGACAGTGCAGCAACAGCAAAAGTGACGGCGGTCGATACACGACACGGGACCTTATCCAGGTCGTGCCCGGAAAACAAACTGTCCCTAATGTTTCAAGACAACGCGCCCAGCACGGAAGTCGTTTTCCCACGGACACGTGTTTGCTCTATTCAGGTTTTCGAGCAGTCGTTCTGCCGCTTTAGATGAAGGCAAACACGGGTTTGCCGCAATGCCGGTAATGAGTTTTCTGCTGCACAAGATAAATGTTGGAAAACAATCTTGTCGTTCGGCCATATATTTGTTTGCTGCGGGTTGTTTTCACTGGTAATTTGGTTCTTTGGTGCTTGAAACAAATAATTTATGTTAAAGAAAAGGGGTGATCACACTGACATTTCTTCAATGTTATTTATATGCAGATTATCTTGGCCGTTCAAGACTCCAAAATGCAGCTCAGCGCTCTTCAAGAGGCCATGTTGGATTGCCTTAAGAATGACAGCAGCGCAGTCTTTGACTCTGGCGGTGAGTTCATGTCACACAGGCAGCATTTGATAGTCTTACGTTACCCTAAAAAGCTTTCGGTATTGTATGAAACTGTATATTTTGAAAGTAGGCGTACTT
>JABSTQ010001718.1:0-65709 GCA_013358835.2 Ixodes persulcatus | reverse complement strand
TCTCAACCACTTTCAGCCTTATTACTCACCATCCCCTTCCCCCTCTCTCTCCCAAGGGCTTTGCTTAGACGTCTGGAGAATTTTTTCAAGTGTATCCTATTCCGAATGGTGATGGTAGTAGAAAATAGGAATCAACAAAAAGAGAAAAAAAAGAAAAAAAAAAGTGAAAGAGCCGTCTCTCGCTTGGTTGGCGCAAACAGTGTGGCGTTCTGTGCATTCCCGTGCGGCGGCCGAAACACGATGTCCGTCATTTCTGGGGATACGGTGAATACAACGCCCAGTAGAGTGCAGTTTCGGGTGAGCGAGTTGCTATTACAAAGAGAAAATAAGAGAGCATGAAACGTAGAAACAGCGGACTGGACCGGGAAGGGGGGCGGGGGAGGGGGGCTTAGATGAACGCGAGCGGTCGATTTGCGGCAGCCGCATACCCCACGCCGATTCCCTCGCCCGTTGACATTCGTCGGCTCGGTTATTGCCTGCAGCGAGGCCGCGGCCCTGCGTGCATACACGGGCGGTAGCGATCCCCTAATGTCCGTGAGTTGGTCCACCTATGTACGGGGACGTCGACGACACGCCGGGCTTCTTCGCACTTTGAATGGCAAGAACACGCTCAATACGGAGACATATATACGGAGACATATACCTTATCAACTCCCCGAAGCCGATAAGACAGTAGGGAGTTTTAGGGAAACGTTTTTGCACGTCCGATACGATATACGATGGCGATGGGCCTTCCGGTACATGAACTGCGCATGTGCGAGTATTCTGTGGTAGCGCATGCGCACTGCGTACCACGGAGGGCCCATTGTACCGTGTCGGATGTGCAAAAACGGTTCCCTAAAACTCCCTATCTTCGATAACAGCGCCGCCGAACGAATCAGCAAGTAACTTTGTGAACATAATACGCCACGTCATCCGTTTCTAAAACTGAGAGCTCAAGAAACGTTGGACGTGACTCAAACAAGATAGGGCGTGCCACCCTGCACTTCTTGAGCTCTAACTCACATGGGCCTTATGACAAGTACCCTCCCCCCCCCCTCCTCCTACCCTTACCCAGAGCCATAAAAAAAAAGACTAAAAACAAGAATTGAAAGATGTAAGGATTAAAGGAAGTTGGGATTTCATCGACTTTGTATTCGAGCAGCGCTTGCCCCGCGCGCTGACGCGTCGGTCTTGTCAATTTCCAGAAATAGAAACAACACCAAAAAAAAAAAAAAAAAAAGAACGAGCGGATTTAGTTTTTTGTAGAAAAGGATGTAAAAACAAAAAAGAAAAAATGAAGCAGCAACGAGCTAGCGAAAGTGAAACCTTGCGTGGGACTGACGGGG
Organism: Ixodes persulcatus; assembly: GCA_013358835.2. Classification (NCBI taxonomy): domain Eukaryota; kingdom Metazoa; phylum Arthropoda; class Arachnida; order Ixodida; family Ixodidae; genus Ixodes; species Ixodes persulcatus. The sequence continues at coordinate 64,381 of JABSTQ010001718.1, read as the reverse complement.
AGTAGCTATAGAGTGAGCGCTCATTAGGAGTTGGAACAGGGAGCTGACTTTGGTCTGTTTCCATCTGCGTATTAAACCTACGCACGTTTCGTTTCCCTTTGCTGGCTTCGAACAGGAGGGTGTACTACGAATACTGGGCGAAATCAGACACCGTATTGTGTAGTCCGTGTTAAAAAAAAAAAGAAAACAAAATGATAAAACGAACTAAAGACTTGAAGCGTATCCGTAAAGCCGTGGTAACGCTGCGCATTCGTCACGCGAAAGACAGTCTTCAGACACTAGAGAGTTTGAGGGAACCGATTTTGCACGTCCGATACGGTATACGATGAGCCCTCCGGTACGAACTGCGCATGCGCAGTTCGCACCGGAGGGCCCATCGCATACCGTATCGGACGTGCAAAAACGGTTCCCTCAAACTCTCTACTGTCCGAAGCGGTTTGCCACTTGTACGACGGTCTCGTGACGTTGGTCGCTCGAAAATGACTACACAGATGCTCGAAGAATACCAATGTATGAAGCGTACGTGCTTCGACACACCCCGATGAAATGTCCGCAGACAATGCTTCATCCCCTCTGAGGAGAAACTCCGCGTCATTCGTATGATGTAGGCGTATCGCGACTTAGGGCCGTTGTTGAGGAGCAGATACGTACAGTGTACTCAAAGTGCTACTTCGAGTAGGTTTTTTGTAAAACTTGTACTTTACTTGAAGTGCATTCTCTGAGATACCTTGTACTCTACTTTAAAAAAAAAAAAACAATTCTGGTAGTTTTCGAAGGAAGTACAACTCGACTTCAAAAAGACATTCTCCAAATTTGCACTTGTTAAATTTGTATCAGAAAATGATCCTTGTCAAGTGTGAATAAATACTTGCGAGGGATGTTCTGCTCTCCCCAGAAAAAACGCGAACAGACGACGCATCACTCCGTTTTTTCAGGGGGCGGCTCCCCGCAGCGTTTCGACAACCTGCCGCCTATCGGCACGTTGCCGAAAATACTTGGCTGCAATCTAAAAAAAATGGCTTCCTCGTCGTCTGCGTTTCGACCCAGTTCTGGACGAGGAGTTTCAAAAATCACGGTGACCATTGTAACAAGAAAAAAAATTATGCGCGCGCTGACATTGGACAATGTCTGTTATCGATCACAGTATATACAATCGAGCATTCGATGAAATCTCTTACTTCCGAACTAGCGAAAAGTATTTTTAAACAAAAAAAAAGAGCTAAAAAGACGCGTTTCACAGGTTTCAGGATTCATTGTCCAAACGCACCTTTCGCGATATCACCAAGGCGCTAGTGTTCAACAGGGGTGCAGGGATCAGAACTGACAGAAACCGGGCGACATCGGGAAACATTTCGTATCGATGAAAAAGCTTCATGGAGGGAATTTGTTTCAAGACATTTGTGCATATCAGCAAATTTGAGAATCCGAATTCGAGTGCTGCATATCAGAGGCACTCAGATTGACGAGGAACGCTTCGAGTAAGTTGATGCGTCACGTAGATCTAGATGCATCACATTCCGAGTGGCCTCCAACTGCGTCCCAAAACAAGGATGGCGTACCGCTATCTTTGAGAGAGATGGAATCAGCACCAATATGGTCTCGCACGGTTGACGTCATGCTCTCTCCTAGTACGTCTGACCGTCTTCGGTGCAAGCATGCCAGCGGCGCCAAATCCAAAAGTCGGACGAACTTCTGAATTTGGTGCCGTTTCGTAAAATAACTACTGTAAACGACTTAATTTTCGCGAGGAACTAATTTTCGCGAACTTCGCGAGTCGTCTGCCATTGGCGTAAAATATGTCCCGCGAACAATTCTGGTAAAATGTAAACACATTGGAATCTAAATTGAAATCCTACCGCGTCGCGAAAATTAGAAGCCGCGAATTATTCCAAAACTTCAGGTTTGACCTAAATCGCGAAGTATTGAGCCCGCGAAAAAAAGGCAAGTCGATTACAGTATACTCTGTAGCCACTTACTTTACCCAATATTCGCCGCCATTTCCGAAAATAACTGATTCAATCCCGATTCCCTCAGGGGGAATGTGTACCAGTTTAAAGAAAAGAAGGACACTGTATAGGGGAATGAAAGGGCATAATGAAAGATTATGGTAATTACTTATACTTTACTTGAAAGTACATGGTATTTACATGTAGTCCTTTACTTCAAGTAAATTGCGTCCGGTGTTCTTACTCCTCACTTGAAGTACATAACCTCTCTTTTCCTTCGCACTTTACTGGAAATGTATTTTACCCTACACTGAACTGGGCTTACGATGAAGTACAAGGCGCCAGAGCAGACGTTCGCACGTTTTTTCACTGACCAAGTAAGCTATGGAAATGACAACTTAAAAAATGCAGGGCGTGACATTCTCATAGGATGTGGAACGATAATTAGATGCCCGGGAGCCGAGACTCTCCACCCCCTGAGGTTGTTGAGCTCTCACTGTATGTAAACAGAAATGTTGAATTTTAATTCGAACAGTTTTTTTTTTTTTTTTTTTTTTAAATAGAAGATTGAGAGTTAGAGAAAGAATCGTCTTCAGCATGCATTTATCAGGCTTGGCGGACATCAGATGAGGAGATTATCGCCATGGTATTAGGCTACTGAAATCAAACGCGTTAATTAGCTTTTTAATTATTGGTCTTAGGAGCCACGTTGCAACCGCAGTGTTGACGGAAATTGACATTGAAGTCCGGACCCATTAAAACAAATTGCGAAAATGTAATAGTTTTTTTTTTTTTCTACACATTATTTTACCAAATTTCGCGTCTTTTAACCCGATTTCGAAATTTCGCGCCAAAAGAGAGCGCCGCAAGCCCTGCCCACAATGACACTTGGAAGAGTGGCGTAGTGTTGTCACTATCACGTGAGCGTGTCCTTGGCCGACGACACAAGTGATGACGCGACTGAAACGACTTCGTCACCCTTTTTATTGCCATTGTGGGCTCTTTCTCAGCTCAATCTTTATACCGGAATAAAAAAAAAACGTAAAAATTGGTCACTTAATTGATAAATTAATTGACCAATCGAGCTATTACATCTTCGAAATTTATATAAATTGGTCTGGCCTCTGATGGTAATTGCCGTCAATACTGCAATTGCAACATGACGCCTAAAACCAAATATTAAAATTTTAATTAACAGATTTTAGTTAATTAGTCAACTTAACGTGCCACTCAATTCATCCGCCGAACCTGATAGGTACATGGTGAAGACCGCACTCGTTTAACTCTCACTTGTTTTTTTTATTATTATGTTCGAATTAAAATAGAATTTGACTTTAAAAAGGCACCTTTTTTTTAAGACGTTTTGCGTTTTGCAGTGATGTCGGAAGTAGTTAAACATGAGCTCTGCTTTTCGAATTTCGTGGGTTCTATAATGCCGTGCTATCAGCTGTGAAGTCATGTTGTCACGCGCAAGCTGGTGTACAGACGCAAATCTATACCGTGAATTCTGTGCACGGCCTAGCTTTTGCGCGGACCTATTTTTAGAGAATTTCGCCGGAAGTTGATCGCGGGAATATATCCACCCCACCCCCTTCCCCACGTAACAAATACGTAACATCTCTCTAGAAATTGCCAAATTGCGTGGCCGCTATCTTTTCCCGAAAACCACAATTCTCAAAATTCGCGTAATATCGAGCCCCGGAAAATAAAAAATTCCTAAAATAATAGTCAAAACGCAGGCGAGCTGGTGAACCATCATAATTAAGAATTAAAACCTCGAAACAAGGAAACAAAACCTAATTGTGCCGGAAAGCTGTCAAGTGCAATGCATTCACCAGCACTGAATGTTGTTTTCTTTTTTTGCTCGTTTAACGATGCATTCCTGATACATTGGCGCGGCGATCAAATGACTAACACATATTCTTTTGTTGACTCCTTAATTAATTATGTTGCTCTTCAGCTAACTAGCTTGCACAAGGCAAAAAAAAACATGGCAAGCGGTGGCTGGGTCTCAGTTCAAGATGGTTAATGAGTTTCTTAATTAAAGGCACCCTCTTCCTCTTGGCAGCTTCGAACCCCGGCTGGGACCCCGATGAAGCAGCTGAGGTTCTGCGGGGTGCGTTCCTTCCGCGTTAGCCTCGGGGGCACCCTATCCCACGGTCGCAGAAGGCTGAACAATTAACCGTGACGAGAAGCGTTAGAATCTCAATGTTGAGAGTCCCACTATCCTCCTTTTGTACAAAAGAATAGGTAAAATAAATCACTAGAGGGTAAGAATTAGGGGTACGGAGACGTAGCTAAACATTATGGTCCATGTCGACCTTCCTTGCTAACATGTGGGCATGTTATAACCATCGACAGCGACACAAGCCAACTGTGGCTGATCCCCGTCGGTAATATTAAGGCCCATTCACACACGCCATCTATTGGGTAGCAGTATAAACTTGGCGGTCCGGCATACTTTCTATTTCTCTCGCGCATTATCCTTTCTTTCTTGGCTCGAAAACCGTTTGTCAACGTTATAAACGAGCCTTTCTCATAGGTATTAGGCACATTTGACCTCGGGAATCCGGCAATACCTTCGCTCTTGTGAAATGCAGTTCCAGGGTCACCGCATAGATTGCGCCAGGGTGCCAGTGTGTTCTCTCGTCCTAAGATATTTTAAGGGGTTTCAACAGGTCTCGTCTCCCTCGGTCGAACTCGGTTGCGAGTGTGTGAACGGGCCTTTATCGTGCCTGCAACACGTCTCAGAGTGGTGTGTTAAGCGCGTCCAAAAAAAATGGTCTCTTGATTTTTGCCCGATGACGTCATAGAAGTGTCACGCTCTCGCATCCTGCCGATGTGACACCGTCGGTGGTGAATGTGGCGGACGCCTGGACCTCTCAACTCCTCAAACACGAAGTTGGGCTCAAAGTTGACGGAGCGCACCGATTGGCCTATCCCGACGATGACTTCGCGATTTTTTCGGCCGACGCCCAATCGGCGCGCTCCGCGAACTTTCTGCTCCAACTTTGTGTTCGACGAGTGTAGGGCCCCTGTTCTGCTGCGGGTCGCTCTCTAGCTTGACAGTCCACGGAAGCTCCGGCAGTCAGAAGTTGGGACGCCGCGACGACAGCGACATCTCGCGTTCGCTCGCGCTTTTCACCAGCATTTGTACGACCAAACCGCCAGGATCGCGCCATTTGGCAGCGTGGACACTCCGGCTTCTGTTGTGACGTCATTGTTGCCACTTCGGGCCAGTTTCGATGCGTGGTGCGGAATGGACGTTAAACCAGACCAGTCGGAGACCGCGTTCCTGGCGCCGTACAGAACCTCGCCAATATTCCTGCACTCCTTTGAAAGTCCTTCCTTAGGGCTTCGTTTTGATCGTCCTTAGAGTGTGTCATCCCGTTTGCACCAAGTCGCACCAATTCCTCCTTTCGATTGCGTGTTTTTTTTATTTATTTCTCTCAGTGTTGTAAGGAACGGCGCTCCTGGAACGCGTTTCTTCAAGGAGCAACGGAGGAACACCGCCGTTCCATTTTGCTTCGTTGGAACTGCAACGGGAACTTGTTACCTTTTAACTGGAACGGAAGAAGGAACAGAGTTCTTATTTATTCGTCCAGTGGGGTAATTGTTTTCTGATTTTTAAGAGGGCAATTCTGAAACAAATGTATAAAAACAATATGCTTGTTTACGAAGAGCAGGATCTCGTTAACTTTTTTGTTACTTAGGGTTTATTTTGTGGGGTCCTCACTTGGTGACAGTCCGGTGCAGGAGTGCTAGTGGGAATTTATTCTATAAAATTTCAGTGCCCGAGTCCGCGCTACAGAAATCAAAACATTTAGTCGAAGGAAAAGACAGAAAGGGGGGCGGGTAAAACTCAGCTACTTTTTTTGCTTTCCGCGAATCCTGATACACCCAGAAATCTAAGGCCGACTACAGCCATCACTAAACTTCTACAAAAAACCTACAGCTATACCAAAAGAACAGGCTACCAGACAACGAACGCAACCTCGCATCCCAAACATTCGCCAGATGCACGAAAATTAACCCTCATTCCCTCTTCTCCCACCTTCAAACTGAACAACGAATTCAACCTTCGCGAAGGGCTGGTACACTCTAAGAAAAAAAAGGAGGAGAAAGGTAGCAAAAGTGACTGTGCTTTGCCATAAAATCAATTGTCCCGATCAACAGACTGATCTTTGCAGCAAAAAGCACAAAACAAAATTTGCCGAGTGTGCCTCAGGAGTTGTATACGAAATCCCCCTGTCATGCGGCGCCGTGTACATTGGCCAGACGGGCAGATGCGTGAATGACCGCGCCCGCGAGCATGCGGCTGCCACGCGAGCTAGCCCGTCTGGCCATCTCGCCATTCATTGTAATAGATGCCCGTGTTCGCCGGTGCTACATGACATTAGAATTTTGGCTCGTTATCGCGACCGAACAAGCAGAGAGGTGCACGAAGCGTATGCAATTAGGGATTAGGGCGTTGAGTGCATAAGTGAAGCGTCACTCGCCCTGTCAAAGAGTGAGTTTGAATATTTGAGAGAAGCATTGCGAGGGACACGCTCATGACTAACAAGGTTCTGGGGCCTATACACCTTTTCTACGGGGGCGCCGCCATCTTCAATTCTGGCACTTCCGGTATGCGTGAAAACGTCGCTTTCTTCTCCCCTCGACAGTAGAATGTGTTAACATTTTAATTGCAACCGTCAGTCGTTCTTGTTATGACCCTTCTATACTTTTTTACTTGTTCGGGGTTGTAATCTCTTGCTTTTTTTTCGGAACGCATACCGGATATGAGGACGACGTGGCTGGGTGCGAGGCTAAACGAAAAAGGTGTATAAATGCATGTACTTTTCAAAAATAAGCAGTTGCGAGTGCGCCTTGTGTCGTTCCACTTCTTCGTCGTTGTCTTATTCGGCGCTTTTATTTAAAGAACCATGAACCAACTGGCCCAACTTTCCACTTTGCTGACTGTTCCTCCTTGCGTTACACACGCCCCCCTGAGAAGGGAGGAACGGAAGGTAAGACGAAAGGAACAGTGCTGGTTCCTCCTTGTACAGTTGGTGGAGGGGAGTTCGAAGAAGACGACGAGCTGAATGGCCGCGTTGGAAATGGGCTCCGTAAAGGAAATCTCAACGGCTAAGCCTAGCCGGGAATATTCTGAAACTATTTCTGCTTCTGCCCCCTCTGCGCCAAGTACAACGGAATACAAGATTTTACTGCCACCCCTTCCCAACGGTAAGCTGCTTGAAAATTCACTGATTCTTCATGGGGACCCATCAGCCCGGCCATACCGCATCGACGATTTCGGTCCTGCTTTAAAGAAAATCATCAACCAAAATGAGCTGGCTTCGCTTGGGGCCTTCCAATACAATCATGTGTGGCTACTCACAGTGCGTTCTGCCAAGGAAAAAGAAAGACTGCTGCAGCTCCGAGAAATCCAAGTAAAGAACAGGACATGTCTGATAATAGACGGGAGCAAGTCTGCGCTGTCCATGAAGGTGCACTGGGTTCCAACTAGCGTCCCAGATGCAAACGTAGCCGGCGCTTTCTCTACGTTTGGAAAAATAAAAAGCATCGTTCGAGACAAGTGGCACTACTCCGGCTTCGAGGATGTAGAGACGACTACAAGAATACTGTCGATTGAGTTGAACGAAGGGGTGACTGCGGACAGCTTGCCGCATCAACTCAGGATTCTGGGCACCACCGTCCTTGTCTCCGTGCCTGGCAGAGCCCCGCAATGTCTGCGATGCAGGCAAGTCGGACACGTCCGAGGCCAGTGCCGCGCTCCCTGGTGTAGCGCATGTCGAAAATTCGGCCACGATCTCGAAGACTGTGTCCCAACGTACGCCAACCGAACGACGGCATCTCTCCAGATTCCTGCGGACTACTTGATGGACGCAGAAGAAACAGCACAAACAGAGGTTTCGAGAGAGGTCAGCACCGCTCACAAGACAGCCTACGTCGAGGCAGCCTCACGGACTGAGAAATGCGAAGACAGGTCGACGCCATCATGCTCTGCAACGAAGGAGACAGTGAGCAAGATTGTCATCACCAACTCGTTCAGTGCTCTTGTTCCTGAAGACCAAGCTGAAGAGCCAAGGAAACCAGAGGAAGAGGCATCCGAAATGGACGAAACCAGCGACAAAGAAATGCTCGGGAAAAGAAAGGGAGAAGGAATTCTGTGCACGGTAGACCCTGGCTCAACATCTCAATGGGAGCGGGCAGAGTCAAAGAGGAGGAGGAAGAGGCGAACAAAATCTTTATCTCCCAAATCTCCCATCACCGAGCAGGATTCCATCCTGTCCGGCCAAGAGGACCTGAAGAGTCAGTAAGAGACGCTTCACTTTGCTCCATCACCTAATACGTTCAATGAACGACGATTCTTATGGTGCTTTTACAATCGGGACTTTTAATGTAGCCAGCCTTATAAGTCAACGCCGTAAGGTCTGGCTAAAAGAGATTCTTTATCAACACAAAATTGATATAATATGTCTACAGGAAACCAAAGTTTCAACTAGAGAGCAAGAAATTGATCTTGTCTCCTACTTTCAGGATTCATATTATTGTTATCACGCTCAATCCTCGGGCCTAAGTGCTGGGACCGCTATCTTTCTGCGAAAAGCCTCACGTCACTGCAGCTTCGTTGACTGTGAGCTAGCTGCAGATGGTCGCACAGCTGCCATAGACGTTTTGGTTGGCGAAGAATTAGTCAGAATAGTTTCCATCTACGCACCTAACAACTCTTCTGATCGTTTAACTTTTTTCAAAAGCTTACGTTTAATTTTAGACACCCCAAGTAAAGTTATCTTAGCGGGTGACTTCAATTGCGTACTGTCTCGTAACGATTGCACAAATTCTGGATGGAAAAGTGATGGAAGCATAGTGGAGTTGAAAAACATTCTTCATGACTTCGACCTCAAGGATGCGACAGAAGACATAAAACGTCTTGATCCTAAATTCACCCATTGGCAAGGTTCTTCTCATGCGCGTCTTGATAGAATTTACATCTCAGGTGAATTCCCCAGTGACAAGATTCAATATACTGCGAATCCCACTCACCTCTCAGACCATGCGCTAGTGTCCATCTCGTTTAAAAGAGAGACAGATCGCTCCATGCGTAGTTCAGGAATTGAATCTTGGAAGATGAACACTACAATTTTGGAAGATGAAGTGTTTCGCGAACAAATTCGTAAGGAGCTAACCGTTCTAGTCGAAAGTGAACCAATCGACGCTTGCAAATGGGAAGCGTTCAAATCGTATGTGAAAGAGCAAGCGGTCATCCGAAGCTCTGTAGAGAGTGCACGAAAAAAGTCCAAAGAACTGGCTTTCGTAAATGCTTTACGATCCCTCGTCACTGAAGAAGAGCGACGCCCAGGCGTATTTATTGAAGATATTAGGAACATAAAAAAACAATTGCAACAGCTTATTGAACAGCGACACTGGGGAGCGCTCATTCGAAGTCGAGAGCTGACACTAGAACATGAGGAACAACCATCTAAAGTTTTTCACACGTTTGAAAGACTACGACGCAAGCGTAATGCTATCACCGTGGTTCATCATAAAGATCCAATAGTCTCTACAAAATCAGATATATGCGCTGCTTTTGAAAGCTTTTATGGAGACTTGTTTGCAAGGACGGAAACCTTGTCGGATATTCCAGAGAAGGTGCTCTCCTTACTCCCTAAGGTTCCAGAAGAAGTGAGAGAAATAATAAACTCTCCCATAACTACGAGAGAGATACAGCGAGTGATAAAAGAGCTCCCTACTAACAAGAGTCCTGGTCCTGATGGCATTGGTGCTGAATTTTATAAAACATTTGCGGATATTGTTGGCGCTTCCCTCGTGCACGTATTTGAAGATATCAGAAAACGAGAGTTGCTGCCACCGTCAATGAGAAAAAGTCACGTAGTATTAATACCCAAGAAAGCCCCTAATGAGGAAGCACCCGAAGTATCCGATTTTCGTCCCATCAGCTTACTTTGTACCGATTATAAAATTCTTACAAGAATACTGGCACGACGACTGGAGATACGACTTCGTCACATCGTTGGAGACCACCAGAGCTACGGCTTCAAAGGTCGTTCTATCACACGCAACCTTCACCGCATGCGCATCATGTGCGAAGCTGCAGAACAAGGTTATGCACAGCTAGCTGCGCTACAGCTAGACCTTAGTAAAGCATTCGACAGAGTCGACCGAAATTTCTATTTTCCCTGATACGGCACTGTGAACTGGGAGATTACATTGAGAAATGGATTTCGATAATTTACACGGACATCACGATGAAACTCGTCATCAATGGGATTGTAGGAACCTCTATTTTTGTGCGCAGATCAGTACGGCAGGGCTGCCCGCTCTCGCCCCTCCTGTTTTCTTTATATTTAGAGCCACTCTGTCGCTCTGTACTTCACAATACTTCGATTGCTGGATTTCAGTTTTCCGAACACGTCCTGAAGTTTCTGGCATATGCCGATGACATTACCTTTGTATGTTCATCCAAGAAAGAAGTGCAGATTGCTCTTGAACTTGTAGAGAGCTATAGCAAATACTCCGGTTCTTCTTTGAATCGAAAAAAATCATGCGGTGCCTGGCTTGGAGACTGGGGAACCAAACCTTCTAAGTTTATGGGTATTCAGTGGTCAGAATCAGTGACGACCTACTTGGGAACCAACTTAGACCTTCGTGAAGGTGCGGCGTCCTTGTGGAAGAAGCGCATCGGAGCACAAGGAGTGAAGTTGTTTCCATGGAAATCCCGGCACATCTCTTTTTTTACAAGAAGCTACCTGTGCAACGCCATATCATATCCAGCCATCCTCTATTCTGCGCAAGGGATGCCATTCTCTACTACCACGGCAGACAAAGTTCAGCGTTCCTGGGCTGCATTTATATGGAAATCGTCCATGGAGCGAATGCGACGTCAAAACCTCTTTTTAAGTCTTGCTAAAGGAGGCTTAGGTCTCATCAATGTCGGCCTAAAGCTCGTCATTCATCGTTTCCTCTTCTTCCGGGATCAGCAAGACCCCTTCATACTGTCCGCATTTCACCACCTCGGTGCGTCACAACTCTTGGCATGGCAAGTCACCACTGCAACCCCTACACCCTTTTCTCGAGTGCTTTTCTTTTACAAAGAGATCGCTCAGTCAATCCGCCTGCTGCAAAACACTTTTTCGTGGGACTTTCTTCTGAAAACCAACCGTAAGCAACTGTATTGGGCTACAGTCTCCGCGCTGATTCCTCCTCCCCTTTACAGACCCTTGACAAACCTGCCAACCGACAATGACGTATTTCATCGTCTAAAATGTTTGCCCGTCGCCACATCATCGAAAGACTTCTTTTTCAAGTTCCACACGGAAGTGCTTCCCGTTAAAGTGTGGCAGCAGGCCAAGGGTTTCTTCGTGCCGTGGTCACACAATTGTGATTTATGTGGTAAAGAAGAAACGCTCCAGCATGTGTTCATTTTTTGTTCCAATGCAGAAATATTCTGGGCCGAACTACAGTCTTTCTTTGATCTGGACTTGCAAATTAGTTGGTGTACTTTGAAATTTCTAAGGAGGCATGACCAAAGGACGCTGGCTGATCTGACTGAGATAATCATGGTTTTAGGCCTACATGCGCTATGGCGGTCAAGAATAGACATGACAGAGTGCACACTGAACCCTAAACCTGCGTGGCAACACTTTGCTAGCAAATTGAACTGGACTATTAGAACTTTAGAACCAGTTGAAATAGAAAAAGATCTGAGAGACGCTCTGGTGAAAGGTCAGAAGGTAGCACTAAATTTTCATGCTTCAGGAAGACTATCCGTCGCCTTCGCACGTGCCTCACTCTAATATATTTCAAACATCTTTGAGTGTAATCTACATCCAAAGCCGAGTTTACTACACTCTTTAACGATGTTGTAACCTTTAACTGATTTACTTTGCACCTGGGTCATTTAATGCAATGTCTAACTTATGTAACGTTCTTTTTCTGCTCTAACATATGTATATACCTCATTTTCTTCATTCTTGCTACTTATGTTTTTAACCTGTAAATAGAAAACGTGGAGTAATGTAAAAAAAAAAAAAAAAAGGCGACGGTAGTCTAGTGTGTTGACGCTCTGGTTTGCTGAGCGTGTGGTCGTTGGTTCGAATCGCGGTAAACGCTATTTGTTTTCTTACGTTTGTATTTTTTTTATTTTAAATATTTTTCCTCACCTTTTTGCATTGTATTTTATTATTTTAAATATTTTTTTCTCATCTTTTTCTATTACTTTTTATAATTTTAAATATTTTTTTTCTCACCTTTTTGTATTCGTTTTTATTTTTAAATCTTTTCTCACCTTTTTGTATTATTTTTATTATTTTAAATATTTTTTTTCACCTCTTTGTATTAGGTTTTATTTTAAATACTTTTTTTCTCATCTTTTTGTATTACTTTTTATTATTTTAAATATTTTTTCCTCACCTTTTTGAATTCGTTTTTATTATTTTAAAAATTTTCAGAGCCTTTTTGTATTAGTTTTTATTATTTTAAATATTTTCTGTGTTTATGCTGTCGTCGGCACCGTTCTTCAGGGTAACAATCACGCAGAAGGTGAAAATAAAAAGTGCGAGCCCACATTTGAATTGATGCAATTCAGAAACACTGGCCCTCTTGTTTTGCCGGGATGATTCGCTTCCTCCGTGCTAATAGGTGGGTCAGTGTAGTAAGCAAAGAGCGCAAGTCCTTTCAACGAAGAAATAAAAATAATAATAACGGGCACATTGAGAGCAAAATGGGAAAATGTGTAAGTGGTAAAACTGCCACAGTGATGAAGCCAAAGTTTGCCATGAAAACGGTCATCTTCACCCACTATTGAAACAAAAATACCGCCATTTTAAGGCAGTAATTTAGTTGAGCTCATAGCGCGCTACGTACTAAGCACATCTCTTAATTCTCTGACTTCCGGAAAGTAGTATTTAATTTTGTTCTGGTAGATCAGCGCTATCCCCCGCGTGCCGCGTGGTCTTACCTATACAGGTTGTGCACCGCAGTTTTACTTATTCTTAGGCCTAAACACTTTTTTATTCCTGAGATTCAAGTACAGCGCGGATAATTAAACTAGATTTCAGAAATGGTATCGTTCGGCATTGTAACATTTATTTTTCGTAGCGTCAAGGGGTCACATTCACAAACCCAGCAGTGTGAACATCCACAACGCATTGGTGTTTCTCGCTTTTTTGAGTAAAGAAAAAAAAGTTTTTATATTCGCGTTCCTCTGGTACGGTATGTCGCATAACATAAGCTATTAAGAGACAGATATCGTTTGGCTATGTGAACATTTAAAATATTTCTCTTAGATGATCGTAACTACCACATAAAACCGTCGATTCCTGCCTGAAATAGCATATTTTCACACGAGATTAAAATGACCAATAAAATTATCTCTCAGGAGAGTTATGTACCTCTCGTGGCGTCATAAGCAATAAACACATCTCTTACTTTTCTAGTTTCTGGAAAGTAATGTTTATTATTGTTTTTGTAACTCAAAGCGCGTGCTCAATCATGCCACGTCTTTTTTCTTTTTTTTTTCATTCGAGGCTCCGCTATACCGTTTTTATTTTTTTATCAGAGCCAAACACGTGCGTATAACGCCGGACCTTAAGTATAGTACATCAAAATAAACTAACTTCCTGAAAAAAGTATCGTTCGGCGTTGTAAAACTTAATTTTCGTGACGTAGGGGGTCAGATTCTCAAATCCTGGACTGCAAATTTTCCTCACTGCATTGTTTTTTCTCGCGTTTTCGCGATAAAACACGTCAGCCTTGCCATGGTGGGATCAAATACGCCAGCGTCGGCAGTCATTTACGAAGGATTGATCAACGCAAACATTTCCACTCGCTATTCATGAATTGCCGCAGTCCGTCGGAATCTCAATGAATTGACTGCATAGTGAAAAAGGCAAAAAAAAAATAAAACGATGCCGGTCAGTAAACGCAAGTTCCCGGGGCTCGCCAGCCTGCGAACAGCAAAGCGACGATGAAGGCCAGTTACTGAACTTCCATGTAATACTGGCCATCAAAGACAGCAAAATACCGATGCCGGCCAGTTACTGAACTTCCATGTAAATACTGGCCACCAAAGACAGCAAAATACCGATGCCGGGCAGTTACTGAACGTCCATGTAAATACTGGCCATCAAAGACAGCAAAATACCGATGCCGGCTAGTTACTGAACTTCCGTAAATACTGGCCATCAAAGACAGCAAAATACCGATGCCGGCCAGTTACTGGAACCTCCATGGAAAGACTAGCCAGCAAAGACAGCAAAAACCCGATGCCGGCCAGTCACTGTAACTTCTACGGCTGGACTGGCCAGTGAGCAAGACGAAACCCCGACGCCGGCCGGGGCCGGTAGCTTCCCGGGGCCCATGGCCAGGCGCTGCCATCCTGTTACCATGGGCGGGCCGGCGTAGTCCCGATACCGGCCGACGCGGAGTGCTACCTGCATCTACATGTTGACTGCCACCATATAGTGCCATATACAGGAGTATCAGGCATCCTATACAGTTATATATGACAGCCACTAGCACCATAAATGACTTTATCTGGCAATATATTGCGTCATATATGGTGTCACCTTACTATATCTGCCCTGATTTCAGCCCTTGTATGGCAATATATGGCCTTATATGTCTACTTATATGCACATATACGGCCCTATATCAAATATATCTGGGTCATATATGACATTTTTGTAAGGGATGCATTCCGCCATGCGAATGAATAAAAATGGCTGCCCTCCCCCCTTTGCTGGCAACAGTCAAGAGTTCACGCGCGTGCGCTCACGCCTCTCAGTCCGCGCCGCGGGCTGATTGGCTCACTCGGGAGGGAAACGTTACGGCGGCGAGATCATAGACTGGCCAAACTCACCCCATATATGGCTCTGCTGGAATGAAAAGATTTTTCTTCCCTCATGTTCAACGAGTGTCGACTGGGGATACCAGTTCATACACTAACTGAGAATGAGGGTAGAGTGTACCAGCAAAGGGCAGGCGTCTGGATAGCAAGATTTTAGTTGGCGCACCAAGAGGCTAACCGATAAAAATGGGTACTGCTCTGAGCAAAATGCCAAAAAAGCACCGATCTCGACTTAGCACTAACAGCAGCACAGAGTATCTATTATACTGACTAAAGGGTACTCAAACTAAATATTCTTCCCGGCTTGCATTTTAGGAAAATCTCTGAATTTACAAGAACTTAAAAAAAGCAATGGCAAAATCAACAATTGAATTTGCCTGCTCTCCAGTAGCACATCTATGGCAGGTAGACCTGCAGAATGAGCAAGCAGTCTAGAAAAACGGGGTATACCCTATGTATCTTTTTTTTTTCGTGCTGCAGAGCAAGTGCTGAAAGGAGGTTTCACGGCATCCATTTTTCACAAACAAATTTCTTGCAATCAGTTGAGAACAAGTTTGAGCAGTGAACTTGTCCTTGACACTGGCATAATGTTTTAGTGTTGCCCGCGGAGACTCAAATAAATTTGTAAATAAAAACAAGGAAGACCAACTTTCATAAAAAAAAATCTGTCACTTTAGCAAAGAAAAGTTATCTTGACACAAATATGTGGGATACAGTTTTACAGCGTCTATTCGTGTGCTTAGCCGATGTTGAGGCAAATCGGCGACAATGAAAAGAAAACGCCCGAGTAGCATTAAGGGAAAGACAGAAAGGATGCATACATAAAAAAAAAAATTAGAACGACCACGGGCAGGAAGGTCTGGTGAGGCTCTCGGAGTGACTCCCTGCAATGGGCCTGCGCAGACCACAGAACAAGATCAGTCAGAGCTTGCAGTCATAAGGTGCTTCATACAATGAAGTTCCAGAAGCAGCTGCAATTGGAAGCAAAGTGCATTTCATTTCTCTGCAGAACGGAGAGTTTAATAGATAGCATGCATTCATTAGGTGATACAGTCATGAATGCATCGACTTTTCAATGCAGCACTATATCACCGAATTGTTAACCGTGCCGGGCAACACTAAAAACTGGAAGCATTATTCCAAACTATCTCAGCTTAAAGTTAACCACGGCAGAAGCTTCAAGCCATTCTTGCAAATTCAGTGCAGAAAGCAAGCCATGTGACTTTGTAGTTGGACTCCATGGTACGTCGAGCTTATAATCATGTGTCACGCTGCTTTTGCTGCAATGGCTTGTAGTGTCAAAAGTGGTTCACCTTAAAGAGATACAAAGTATAGACGTTTGTAAGTGGAACCCTGGCCTAGCCTTCACCTACATTGCGAGGTAGGACGTTCCAACCGGGATGTTTGCTGCCTGTAACCACACGACCAGCTTGTGCCTAGCGATTGTTCGAGCTGAGTATTTGTTCATACTGATATTTTAACTGAATGCAAAACAATTATCTGGCAGGCATTATATTTTTAAACAGGCTGGGTCGACTCCTCATTTAGTCGAAGAAGTCGATGCGTAATAGGACAATACAAACAAAATTATGGGTTAGAATTCCTTTTGCACCCCCAAAATGATGTGTTTTTGAAGGTAAGATACACAAGGTACTCGATTTAGAAAGTGCCTCAGCTGTACAAATGCATATGCACTAAGGGCACTCGCCAAGCCTATTCTCCTCAGCTGTGTCCAGGTTAAGCCGAGTTAGAGTATGGGAGTACACGCTCACTAACGAAATGAGAAAGGCAGAGAGAAGTCTTAGTTGTTCTGCCACCAGGGCCCCTGCTACTTTCGATGATGTTTCAGCGTCTCATGAGCCTCGAGTGAGCACGTCCATTCAAAGCGGGGTGAAAAGTAGAAGCGCGTGCTGGAGGACGCCCAGCCATTCTGTTCTTGTCATTGGCTATACTACATATTTTTAGTATGACATATTTTTAAGTGAGTAAATGTATTGCAAATATGCAGTCTACCTTTTACCATAATACAGAATTCTGATAACGATAACAACAGTCTATGCGTATTGCCATCCACCACTTTCCAAAAAAGTGCTCCTGCCTATCGGCTGAGAGGCTAGAAAACAAAGTGCTCGCAAGGCTTGCCTGGCCGGAGACGAGGCGCGGAAAAGCCCAACAGGGCAGTTCGAGGCAAGGAAGCCGTTCCTGTGCTACAACTGTCAGGATCCGGGACACACAGCGGCCAGATGTAAGAAACCGCGGGTTGTGTTCTCGTACGTGAACGGTAGTGACGAGGACCTGAAGCTCCTTAGTCCCTATCTTTACGAGCTCCAGGTAAACGGAAAGCCGTGCAGGGTGCTTCGGGACAGTGCAGCGACGATGGACGTTGTTCATCCGTCGTATGTAACGGCATCCGATTTTACTGGAAAGGTAGTTTGGATCAAGCAGCTGCTCGAAAAGCACAGTGTCTGTCTGCCTATGGCGACAGTAAAGATAACTGGCCCGTTCGGAGAGCTAGTAACCGAGGCGGCTGTCTCGCAAACAGTCCCGTTGGAGTATCCTTATTTGTTTTCTAACCGGTCAGATTTCCTGCTGCGCGAAAGGGGTCAACAACTGGGAGAAGGGCTAGTTCAGTCGTGTACGAGGTCCAAATCGCGTCAGGTCGCCCCTTTGTTGACGAGTGATCCAGAGCCAGAGGCAGCTGACGGGGAGCAAGCACTCCCAGAGTTGGAGGCAGAAAACCGGGATGAGAGGGACCAGGTTGTAAAACAGCCTGACCTCGTAGCACTAGAAAGCGTACGCCGTCCCAACGCGGCGGCGTAAAAGGCGGAGGAAGAGGGGATCAGTGAAATATCTCTCGTAGCTCCGGCGTCACGTAACTTTGGTCCTCTGCTACGAGTAGACAGAGTGTCTTTGACAGTCGAGCAGAACAGCGACCCTAGTGTGTCAGGGTTTCGCGGTACAGCTCCGGAGATTGCTGGGACCAATGTGACGGGGCATGAAAAAGGCGGATTGTTTTATCGGCGCTATAAGGACCACATTTTCACGTCTAGAAATCACGTGAAAATCGATCACTATGACTTCAGCGTAAGAAAAAGGAAAGGCAAATTTAACGGCAATGCCGATGGGTTGAGCAGATATTTCTGATATCACCAAAACAGTAGGGATGATCTCAGAGGTTTTCGTCATCCACGGGAATGAGGATCAAAGTGGGGGCACTTTGCCCAAAATGACCTCACAAATTGCGAAGGGTTTTGTCTTTTGTATTTTGTTCTTAGTGACGTCGTTGGAAAAATGAGTTTTTTTGGCGACAGGGGGTCTCGATACCCGGAATTGTACCAAATTTTGGTAATCCGTAATCCAGTCTGGCGGGTCTCTGGCGAATTCCGAGCGTTTGACTGTGGTGTGACGTGGTGTTGTTGGGGACGTTTCCGCTGATGCCTCCGCTGTGAGAGGTTTGGGAGTTTGTTTGGTGCTTGCAGCGTCTTCTCAAGGCCTACTCCAAGCCCACCTCTTCAGGCCAGCGATTGTACCACCGGCCATTCGAGGTTTCCCTGGCCCCGGAGGGGCTGTTAAGAATGGAACCTTCGGCAACCTTTTCCGAGTTTCAACGCTGCGGAAAACTGAGTCCCGAAACGAGTCCCGAAACGAGTCCCGAAACGAGTCCCGACGTGTTCTGGACTGTCGCCCACCTGTCGAAGCTTGCCCAAAACGAGTCTCAACGCGTCCGTGACGTCAACGGGACGTGTGTGTGTGTGCGTGTGGGTTCGTGCGCTCCGGAAGGGGAGAGAGGCCTGGCCTAACTGCGGAGAACCATGGCTACGACGCACTTCTGGCTACGACGCGGCGGACCTTGCTGCAACGCACTTGGCGGTCGCACGTGCTGCCCTGGCGGAGAGTGAGGGAGAAAACGGACCCTATATAAGGCGGGGCGTGAGGCGGCTCCAGGGGTTCTCTCGGATTTGACGACTGTATCGCTACCATGTAATTAAACCGTTCGTTACGTTACCAATTCTCCCACCTCCACTGGACCCCTGGGTTCTTCACTTCGGGGAATGGTCGTCGTCAGGAGCCAGGAAGCCTCCGGACGTGCGGCATAAACCCCGCCTCGAACAGGGGCGAGAACCATGTGGCCGATGACTAAGCAAGTTATGTGATACTAAAAATGAAGAAAAGGCGAGAATATACCATGCTCCAGTATTTTCTTCCTGGTAAACAACGAAATGGGTCGGTAATTTGTGACAAGCTGGTTATCTTCATGCTTAAAACAGGAATGATTTTGGCGCATTTCACTCTGTTGGTATTTTGCCACTTGCCAGGGATTTACCAAAAATCAGTGTGCAATACTTGGCTCACCACGCAACATAACGGTGCTGAAAAACATTTGGGATGTCAACTATTCCAGTAGACATTTTAATGTCAAGGTCAAGAAGCACGGAAAAGATTTCTTCATGGATTCTTAGGTCGTTCAATGGCGGATGTGACTTGACAAAAACATTCATTAACTCTATTCAGCAAATTCCCGAACACGTTAAAGCTTGGGCATGTGTTTTTATCCGTTATGAAAGTCGCTTTCAAAAAGTTATCGAAACAGTAAGCCATATTTGCAGTGTAACCTATCTGTTCCCCGGCCACTTTGAGGTCAATGACGCGGCGAAATATGTCTCCAGAATTTGGTTGGTGACGGCCTAAATGTCGGCAGGATTTCTTCGTTATATCTAAGTTTAGTTACTTTTAAGTTTTCCTTTAATTGCTTTCTAAGCCTGGCAACGAGACTTCGCCGTTCTTCGTTTCACGCCTATAACTTTTCCTTACTTTTGTTTATTTTACGGACCAAATGTATAATGTCTCGATTGATCCATAGATACTTTTTGTCTGACTTTTTTCACATTTAAGTACATGATTGTTGATACAAATTAATCCAATGACTTTAAGGAGGGTCAGAGCTCGTCCACATTGCCGTTTGCAAAGTCAGCAATGTTTGAGAATCCCTCAAATGTAATGTCAAGTTAGTCAAGGACATAAACGTCATTAGCACGTGGGAAATCAAGAATCAGACCGTTTCTATATTGAGGATTCGTTTTAGCATCAACGGGAAGAAACGAGAAGACAGATTTGTGGTCAGAAAAGGCGTCCAGAACAGTTGCAAACTGAGTTTTCTGCGCAAGAATGTTGCTTACGAATACTAAGTTTAAAGTAGAACTAAAAGAACTGCACACAGGAGTGTCGCACTCCACCAGCTGTGTCAAATAGTGAAAGAACACTGTGATGACCAAGGGCTCAGCACACGGCGAAAGTGGCACCGGAAAAGTGGATGACCAATCAATTTCTGGTTTGCTGAAGTTCCCGGCAAAAATGAAGTTGCGCTCACTTAAATTATGGTTTTTAATATGCTCGTTTAACTTTGGAAAATAACAACAACATAACCTGAGTTTCGGGGTCAGTAACATGCTCTTATCACTATTCTTACTTGAGCGAGATATGCCGATACGCACTCTAGTTAAGGAATGTCTTCTAATTATGGTTACTGGAAAATCCTCTTTAAAAATCACGGCACCACCTCCACCTCACATTTTGCGATCTTTACGAAGAATGCGGAAATCAAATGGAAGCATTTAATCATCTGCAGTATCTGTATTTAACCAGGTCTATGTCATTACAATGACGTGGCCAGAATAAGTTAAAATTAAGCTCTCAAGGTCAACCACCTTCTTCACCACACTTCGCGCATTGACGTTTAAGAGAGTGAATTCGTGGTTAGGGCCAGTTTTTGTCAGGTTTGATGTTTCTTGTCAATCGAGGCTAGAACTACTGTTGCCAGGAGAGGAGAGGGGGGCGTTGCATTTGCAAAAACTGTGTTCGCATCCCAGCCGTAGCTTGTAGCGATAATCGTAATTTTATGTTAATTGCAACTTTACTTTGGCTCTTTTTTATTTTACTTGGTGGTACTAATACAAAGATTCTTGCGAATCCCATGCAGCTTTTTTTGAAAATTCCTCGTACACAGAATCTTGTGCTCCCTTTAAGCTTATAGGAATTTGTCATTACTGCATCATTTCCCTTAAAGTCTGCGAATTTCATAATAACTGGGTGGTGTCTGTTGAACAGCTTCTTACCTAGAGTGTGCGTTGTTTCAATTGATTTCGACTTTGCGCCTGAAATATTCTTTCATTCACTCTATTCAAAAAAGTTTGTTCGGTTTTGTTTTCCTCCACTTCCACGCCTGACTGTGAGGTCATTTTTTCGTGACCGATTTTCAAGGTCTTTAAAATCTAGCGCTTGAGAGTTTATTTGACAGGGTAAACTGCTTACTTCGTTTTGAAGCGCTTGGACTGCACTACGTGTTTCACCAACGTCAGAGAGCCTTTCTTCAATAGAACAAAGTCTGGTCTGGAGCTGCTGAAGGGATTCGTCAGCAGAGGTCTGTTTCCCCTTGACTTGTGTAGCCATTTTGAGAATGCTTATCTACTGCTGTTTTGAAAACTCCCCTCCGGAAATTTTATCAATTCTTTTATTTCGCCAAATATTTCAACAGTAATTGGCCTTGGGCTTTCCTTGACATCCCCCGATAGACCCCAAACGTAATATTATAAGAGCTATGCAATCACTGACACTCCGAAAAAACCCGTTCGTGGACACGGCAGAACTACAACACAACGTTCATTTGAGCGGTAACAAGATTTTCGATTATTGACCTTAGCGATAAGAAGAGGCAGCGTTTTAGTCGACATTGTCGCGGCGATTTCGCCGCGCCCACCAAAGCTTGCAAGTTTACGTTTGCGTTCTTGTATCCAGTGTGTCGGGAGTTTCACGAGTAGGCCCAGGCCCAGGGTGCGCTTGAATGGAGTCGACCAAAAAACGATTAGGCCGAATAGATTGGATACCCTGAGCCGCCGTCAAACTGATCATACATCAAACAAAATGACACTGTTCGCTACAGACATGACGACAGAAGATACGCCCCAAGCATATTCGAAGCATTTTTGCTTGACAAATATATGTATGCTTCGAACATATGTCTGTAAATGTTTTTTTTTGCTTGTACAGTAGGAAGTTTTAGGGAACCGTTTTCACACATCCGATATGGTACGATCTGCCCTCCGGTACGCACTGCGCATGTGGGAGACTTCTGTGGTAGCGCATGCGCAATTCGTATCGAAGGGCCCATCGTACTGTATGGTGTGCGAAAACGGTTCCCTACTGTCTTCAGACTGTCTTTTGTATGATGTAGTAGCAGTGTACCCACGTCTTTAGGGTGGCCTACGAGCGTTGGCATTTCTGGTGCCTTCTGACTGTCCATTTAAATTTAGTTCTGTCGGTCAAACATGAAGTTTCCGAGTACTATTCAATTGAAAAAAAAAAAGTTCACATAAGTCACTAAACGAAGCGAAATTAACATTTTCAAACAGGTGCCTCTATATGTGGGGCATTTATCATGCTCACATTTCGCGGGTGTCAACTCCTTGAAAACAAAACCGCAAAAAGGAAAGAAGAAAATGAACACATACAGGGAGAAAAACAAAAACAAACCGCCTCGTTGAAGCTGCTATAAGATGGTACCACACGAAAAAAAAACAAACAAACTTGAATACTTATTTGAGATGAGCATTCCAAAAGAGATCCAGTAGATCGGAGTGTTTCTGAGGAACAGCGTCAAATAAAGGTTGGTTTTCGTTTTTATTTCCGCCCACAGAAATACCATGCTTTATTTTTCTTGCATTTATTTTGTTCGGGTACCTACTTGCACGAAATTAGATAATGATAAACGCACGACTTCAAGAAACGTCGGCGAAAACGTTTTATTGCATTCCAATAATGAGTCTTACTTATATTTCTTTTCATGGCTACTTAGGGCGCTGTATAGTGAATGATGGGTAGTTTACGAAGAATTCATTCTGCGTGCAGGTACGTTATTATATCATTTAAATTATAATATATCACCCCTGCGCAGGGTAGGGGTAACATACTTCTTCCGCATGGCAAACTAAATGCAATTTAGGGCGAATTTTTGTTTTGATTACGAATAACATTAATCTTGGATCCTGCCACGCGGAATATTTTCTTTTTGATAGGAAACCGAAATTTCAAAACTTGTCCAATTGAAGTTTTTTTTTTTTTTTAACATAGTAAAATATTTTGCGTGCCTTTAGTTTTGTAAAGTGGACTCATTTATTGGATTTCGATGGAGCCCAAGCAGTATCCCGTCCCAGAGTTCGTCCTGTATGAGTGTTTCTTCTGCTTCGTACGTGTTTTTTGCCCTGTTTCTAAATTATGATCAACTTTTGTATTATGTATGAGCAGTGTGTGGTCTTTAAACGAACGGTACGTTCAGGAAGGTCCTGATCCACAGCACACGATGACAGCCGATGATGGACTGGATCTTCCTAGGATAGTAAAGATTAATCGAAGGGAAAAAATAGGGCCTGGACGAGAATGGTTTTCGAACCCCGCTCCTGGCTGGACGGATTTATGTTACACTCTTAGAAGAAAGGGTCAGTATAGTCCTGCCTAGAGGGAGGAACGCTCTTGATACATATGTTCCTTCAGAAAGGGAGAAACTTTCGTCCCTAAAGCAGGGGAGCAAAAGTTCCTCCGTCGCCTGCATCTCATTATGGCGGCCACGAATCGAGCGAGTCGAGCTCAATAAGGCTTAACGAGAACACTGCGTCTACTGTACGGAGCGAGAGAAGCAGCAAATAAAAACGTAACACGAGCTTTCCGCGAACTGTATTTATTTTCGAAGCCGGCTTCCCCCTGCAGGTAAAGAAACTTACGTTTCGAAAGCATGCAGTCACTCAGTCTTCTCATCGTCAGCACAGCGATGTTAAACGGAGACAACCGGCACCCAGTTCGCGCACCTTATGTCTTACCTTTGCTACTCGTCGAGCCACAATTCCTTCGTCAGTCGTTGCGTCAACCGCACATCACGGAGGAGTGATAAACCATTCGCCCGCGAAACTAAACGCCGCTCTTAAGAAAAGCAAATCCGAAGCCCGAAGGTTAAATCACTGCCACCAGATGGCAGGGTCAAGCAGAGTAATTGCAAGTAGCTAGGCTAGGGGGAGCTAGGTACCGCCCAATTCATGTTCTACAAAAAATATTTTTTCTCACGCCACCATAGCGCTTAGGGAGCCCCTATTATACACACATGTAGACACATTAGGCATACTCAGAGCCGTATATGTAGAGAGTTTGGTCAATGGGAGGCGCAAGCAGAGCCAGGGCGTGTGGCAGACTCGGAAAGAGGGTTTGGCATGCTCTCTTGACCAACCAGAAGCCGAAAAGAATCCCCTAGCGGTGGTAGCGAGAAACAGTTCTGATCAAAGGTCTATGTTCGTAGATGGTTTTAATAAGCGCGTAAGAGTGATGGGTAGTAACTCTTTGTGGTTGAAAATAGGGTAGACATGTTGTTTTCATCATGATCATGCAGAAAGATGTAACAAACGAATGCGCCGCTCAACTCTGTTTTGCTTGGACAGTGTGTGACCGCTCGGACGTCAGATTACTGGCCCTCGGCGCTTGGCGTACGGATTATGTCGATCGTTCCGCTAGTCGCACTCTTCCACCATCATTTTGGATGAGCGGGATTGAAACATCACGTGTACCATATTTTCAGTCATTGAGAGTTACTCTAATGCAGTTATCAGGTTTGTTTCTCGCAACCACCTCGCAACCACCGCCAGGTGGTTGCGAGAAACAAACCTGATAACTGCATTAGAGTAACTCTCAATGACTGAAAATATGGTACACGCTGGTTGGTCACATTCGAATTTCTGAAGACGCCCTGGAACACCCAGCCCGCTTTCGGCCAATGGCGCCTCCTCATTTGTCTCCTATAGGGAGTATTCACTGGCGGCCATAGCTGTGTGCTCGGCTGCGGAGCGCGTGCTGACGGCGAGATTCCACAGTTCTTTCGCCACGTGCATTCCGCACCACCAAGATTGCCGGTCTTGGCAGCCTATTAATGCGAGCTCGTTCTGAGCATGCGCTCTAAACAGTGACCTCAAATATGGCGGCCAGTGAATTCCTCCTATACTTCCCAACGAATGGCCAAACTCTCTACATATACGGCTCTGGGCATACTACAAGCATCAGCTGAACATACATTGAGCGTATACCCATGCATCGCACATACAAACATCAATACAGCAGCACACTAACCCGATCACTACTCCGGAGCTCTGCGTTTCAGTCTTTTATACTGGTCGTTTTGAACGTACGGAATTTTTCGGTGACTCTCTAAGCAATAAAAAATATTCACTGCATGTTGATTTTTTTCCAGCAATGTCATACATCCGAGAGTATTTTTAATGGCTCAGGGGATGAATCTCTTATTAAAAAGAAAACGCTCGATCATGCCGTAATTATTTGAAAGCCAATAAATCGAGCCGCTCCAATGCGGTTCCAAGCCATGAGTTTGTTTCCCCGCACGGCACTTCGTAGCCACTATTTATATTGTAGTGTTTGTTTTTCTACTTGTGCTGTTCGCGCACGGCTGCAATTGCCGTCTTGAATTAATCTCTGTAGAGCAGATATTCACCCAGCTGGAAGTGATGCTTCACGGGCAGAGAAATCGCTTTTTGATCAACTTGAATGCAGTCAAAGCCGCGACTTGCGGCAAGTGTACGGAGCTACGCCAGCTACGCCGTGGCGAGCTCGAAAACTTCTAGCGCTCATTCCAGCGCGCCACTTGGAGGGCAGTTTCTCCAGGAACCGTAGTATATTTAAACAGCAAAGTAAAGGATAGCTTTTTGTTTTCGATTTTACCTGTTTTTTCTTATTTTTAATGCTAAAATTCTATTGTAAATATACGTACTTTCCGTCATAATTTCGTACTGTCCAGTCTTTTCCCCAGAGCGCAATCTCTCCCGGGGACCGACAGTCACTTTGCCCACTGTACGATAGGAGCTTACCGTTCAGACCAGCGTTCCAACATGACTATCCGCACGTCGATCGACTGCACCTAATTCCTCAAGTGGTCTGATACTATTTAATGTAAAGCGGAATGTCAACCTGCGACACCCCGCCCCCTCCAATCAAGACCCGACCTGCGGCATCAATGCCGACAGTTTACGTCATCTCATCTTGTTGTTACACCACTGATACGCGAACACACGGTCACATCGGCGATAATTCCAGTCTTCTGTTCACTACTCACAACACTGCCATCACGATGTTGCTGCTATGTTGCTGACACGCAGAAATACAGAACCATGTTGAACGCCGGTTGGCACTCGGCACGGGAAAACAGAACCGAATTCACCACGGAAGGCACCCAGGCAGCCGGCAGGAAAACCTGCCTGCCTTGGACGCAGTTCCTGCGATTTCCATAAAGTCGAAAACGTCGACACAGTTCCGCGTGGTTCCGCTACTGTAGTTCCGCGTGGCAATCCAGAAACGGCCATCTTAACCAGTGTACGTAGCGCTGCTGGCACTGCTCCGGAACTTCGCTGTTTCTAGCGGCTTCGTGTACTCGTTTGATAAAATTAGTTGTAAAAACGTCAATGCAACCGAAATGTTCTGCACGTTTGGACTAGAAGACGGAATTACAGGCGGCATTCGCTGCCACTGAAGCTCAATCAACTTAACAACATTAATTAAACAACGTGCGCGACGTGCTCGAAAAACGAAACCGAAAGAAGATGAGTTGGGAGGGCGAAAGCTTTTTTCCGTCTGCCTGGAGAAGGAGGAAAACGTCTCGTTCCTCCGTTCTTCTCATGTCCGCTTGGAGGCGCGCCGTTGCTACCTTTTTCCTAGGGAGGCTCTAGTGAGGGTGGGTGCAACTCAAAACCTGAGGCCAGATTCATAAAAAACCTCTTACCTACGACAACTTAGCTACGAAGTTCGTAAAGTTACGATCATCGTAAGATCAGGCGAGAACGGTATCCACCAACGCGTTCTTAAGTGAGAGGAGGAAAGTTACGACCTCTTTCGGAGAAACGACGACTTCCGGTGCTGTTGCTATGGCGACGGCGTCTTCGGCAACACGAACAACCAATCGGAGAGCTCGGCATAGTTCGGAGCACGTGGACTTTTAATAACAAACACAGACTAACTACTCATTGATAGTCAGCTCTGTGTATATCCTGCCCTGTCTGTGTGTAAATTTTTAGTGTAAAAGCTGTTTCTCATAAACACAGGCGGCCTTTCCACCACCGCTTGTCTGGGGTTCGTGTCCGCGCAGTGATATATCGACGCGTTGACTGCTGCGAACTCGGTCGCTACGAAGTCAGCACAACTGTCATCGGTGGTAAAAGCCCCGTGCCAGTCGTTTGCAAAGCGACGTAGATAGAAACAAACCGCCGGAGCGTTTTTCGCGGCCTTGAAAATGCTGGAGCGTGCCGACGTTAAAAAAGATGCGTTTGAACTACGAGAGTGTCAGCAAGAGCCACGCAAATACCTGTTCACACTCGGAGCGGACGCGCGCGTTTGATCGAAGTGCTGGATTCGCTCTGTTAGACCGCGTCTTGGTAAGCGCTTTGGGGCCGGTCTTTTACGATTGCAACTTGATACTGGCGTGACACTCGGCAAAAAAAGGTTAGACCGTCATCGCGTAGCTCCCACGAACTGTTATAGCTCGAGAGTGACGTAGCGTCGTGTCAGAATAAAAATGGCATACTAAAAACAAAGTGCACATACCGTGTTGCGAAGGTAATCCACACGGCGTTTATTTGAGCTCTATATCACACAAAACAAGGCGATAGAATCAATGAGAGTCCCTTTTCGACGACAGCGTTCGTCACCGCTGCCTCGGAAAACAAGGAGATCGAGATGACAAGGGGAAGAGATTGACCTCTGAAATTAAGTTCAGCGTTCAAACTATTCATACAGGAAGGGTCCACAAGGGTCGCGCGGGCACATTCCATTCAGCAAGCCAGCCGGTCGTGGGCGGACGGTCTTGGCCAAGGACCGTCGGAGCAATGCTGCGCCGGAACAGGTCGGAGTGCCTGCTAGGACTATTCTGCCGAGCCCGCTTGGTCGGTGGGATCGTTGCCTTTGTTGCTTCTCCCGGGTGTTTGTGGATCCAGCGTTCATGTTCGTCCTGGTCGATTTCATGTACATTTTCCTTTTTTCTTGCTGCTCGAAGTCGGGACGCGTGAGAAGAGCACGTAGAAAAATAAACTTTTGTTGGTCGTCGCGACCAAGTAACTCAGCGACGCTGTCGGCCATGTTGATTTGATCGTAAAAAGTGCGTAAGACAGCTTCGGACCTGTCGTAGGATTCTGTCGTAACCTGCGCAAAAGTTACGACAATTTCGTTTCGAGAATACGGATTTTCTCTCAAATTTGTCATACGCACTTTTTTCGTCGTAAGTTCGCTTTGAGAATCCGGCCTCTGGAGAGCGCTTGCAATTTAATGGCGGCGCCTGAGGGAGAGGATTCGGGAAAGGATATGCGCCAATGTTGCCTGCACGAGAGCAGACGCCCGCTCTGTTGCAACTCTGTCGCTCCATACACCTTTCCCCCTCTGGCCTCCCATTGCAAGCAACGAACGGCTTGGCCTAGCCTCTCTCGCTTCCTTCTCGCTCCGAGAATTGCAAACGTCGAGAGGAGAAAGCAGGGTTGCCAGACAAGCAGCGACGTCCAAGATCGGGGAATTTATCATTTTTCCGTTAAAAAAATATTTACCCTATCGCAACAAAACTGGTGGCTATGGAAACGTAATCATTTATACCTTGTGTAAATTATTCAAGCACCTTAAAGGGCTCTTATGACCTGAGTTAGGAAATAAAACGACCCTTCGCCCAATAGACTCCCAGCAAAATTTAGCAATTAAATGGCGTCCATGTGCCGTGATCCCCGATCTAGCAGTTGCACCCACCCTCACTTGAGCCTCCCTACTTTTTCCTCCATTTTTTCTTAGAGTGCGCTTTTTTCTTTATGAATGTTGAAAACTCTACGGGAAAAGAAACGACTGAAGGACCGACCTCGTCGTCTTGGCCCCTGCGTCAACGGCTTAGCTCCAACCTGGGTGCCCAAATCCTGTTTATCAAACAGCGTGCTGATGAAGCTTGTAGCAATGATATTTATATAGTTTTCCTTGGCGTCGGTGGATAATAAGGACTTTATTTAATTTTCCTTCCATCGGTCTGGGTTTTGTTTATATTTGTTTTGACAAATTAAAAAAAACAACTAACAAAGCAAGAAAAACAAAAACAAAAAAAACTTCGCTTCTTTTCAGGAATCGAACCCTCGACCGCTTGATCAATAGCGCGATGTTCTACCCCTGCACCAACTGTACATTTCTTTTATTTTTTTTGTATTGCCGGTTTGGACATGTAGAATACAAAAGGATCACACTTTTAAATTCACTTCATGAAGATCACTTATGCGCGGTCGTAAAATTTAAAATTCTTTCAAGGTCTCAAGTACGTCTAGAATTGACACCCAATCAGGCGCACAAACCAAAGTGGCGTATACAGATTTTAGTCTGCAGATAGATTCTATGAAATACATGCGTACGGGTCGGGCATCAACGTTGGCATGCCTCACTGCCATTCTACTTCTCCATATGGCATGCAGGCCCAGGAGCATAAGTAGATCGAGAGGGATTTCAACTTGTTTCTCCACAGAGAGAAACCTAATGCCGTATGGGGTTAAAGGCAAGTCTTTTTTAATAGTTCGCTGGAGGACGTCCCAGAAAAGGAAAGCGTCCCAGCAGTCGAGAAAAACATGTTCGATAGTTTCAGGCTTTTTGCACAAAAAACAATCAACGCCCCACGGTACGTAAAGTTTTTTCCCCTCAAGCCAAGTTTTGACAGGGAGTGTATTGGTGTGTAACTGAAAAAAAAATGTTTTAATAGAAGGGGCAATGGTCATCTTTTTAACTCTAGATAACACATTACGCTCTGGGCCTGCATGAAACATGGAACGATACAACGGTTCAGGAAAAACACTTTCAATAAGGTCACGAGTGAAGCGCTTGCGTGTCACCGTCGACAAGTATTGAAGAGAAAAACGCACAGACATAAAACGACACGCTTCAACCACTTCCCGAAGAAAACTGCTGAGTTTCCTCTGCTCGGGTCTACATAAAGAAACAACAAAGAAAGGGATTTCATCTGCAAGTGTTATTTGAATTACCGTCCGAAGAAAAGGGTTGGTTTGTTCTCTAAGAAACATAAAACGGGAAACAGTCTGCCTAACGAACACGTGAGATAACGGTAGCCCTCCCTTACTAACGGGACGAAACAAATTGTCGCGACGCATTCTCTCCCATCCCGATCTCCAGATGAAAACGGAAAAAACACGATGTAATTTCTGAATATTCACTCTAGCACACGCCAGCACTTGAAGCACATACCAAATTTTAGCGATTAGAAAAATATTACAAACGGTAGCTCGCGTAAAAAATGGACATATCCCATCCTTTCCATTTGCCAGCTGCCTCGCGCGTTTTCTGCACTACTGATGACCAGTATATGTTCGGTCTCTTATAATGTTGTAGAGGAACGCCCAAGTACTTTGGAGGTGTCGAAGTAAAATTTATGTTTTCAAAAACGTCGGGCTTTGTGGCCCATGTTCCATGCCATAAGCCGCTGCACTTTTGCCAATTGACAGCTGAGCCCGTAAGCTCGCAGTAGGCCTTCACTTCACTTACTGCTGCTGTGATGCTATCTTTATCTTTACACAAAATAGCGACATCATCCCCATAGGACTGGAGTTTGACCTCTATATTTTGTAACGAAAACCCACTAATACTCGTATTATTTATTACAGTTCAGCAAAAGGGCTCTAAATAAATACTAAATAACAAAGATGATAGCGGGCAACCCTGTTTAACTGACGAATCCACAGAAATTCTCGATGTTGCTTTCCCGTTAATTATAATTTGTGTTGTACATCCCGTATATGCCATTTGTACAAACGTTCTTATGACTTTTCCCACTCGTACACGATGTTGCACTCGGTCAAACGCTTTCTCCAGATCAATCTGGAGGATGGCAACCTGATCAAGTTGAGCATCGCACAACTCTAATACACTTCTCGTAATGTGCACGTTCGTTAAAATGGATCTACCTCGGATACTACAGGTCTGGTGATTCCCTACTATGTCGCAAATAACATTCTGTAGTCGTCGGGCGAGAACTTTCATTAATACTTTATAGTCGACGTTTCCTAAAGCAATGGGACTGTAGTTCTTAACATTTCTTAATTTGTGTGCATCATCCACTTTAGGAATAAGGACAGTATGGGTATTTAGAAAGGAAGGCGGTAACTTTTCTGCCTCATTCGACTCGGTTATTACGTCATGCAGACGCGCAGCAATATCGTGTTTAAATTTTTTTGTAAAATGCCGCAGTTAATCCGTCAGGACCCGGAGCTTTCTTTGTTGCCAGTTCTTCAATCGCCTTCTCGATCTCTGCGACGCTTATCGGTTCTTCTAATTTTTCTGTTATCTCTTCTTCGAGATGAGGCATCACTACTAGGTATTTTTCAAACTGCGCGTCGCTGCCGTGCTTCTGTCGCTGGAAGAGATTACAACTTTACGTTGACAATCTAAATATTGGTCAATGCTCTGAAAAAACACTTTCCTTTCGTTAATGTCGTTTGGGGCGTATACATTTATGATACGATATTCAACATTAGAAATTCTACAGTCGCAAATGACGAGTCGACCAACATTGTCGACTATTACTGATTGGACTTGTGCATTCAAAGATTTTCGTAAAAACAACATACAACCCCCGGACATACCATTTGCCCGCGACACGCATACTTCGAAAGAGTGCAAGAAAGAAGCCAGTAAGCATGCGGTCTCTTCGTCACTTCCAACTTTGGTCTCCTGAATTGCGAGGACATCAATACCTTTGTCGATTAGGAGCCTCTTTACCTGATATTGCTTGCGACGCGAGGCAAAGCCTCGAACGTTAAGTGTCGACGATTTCAGGTTTCCGACATAAATAGACGCCCTCGCATGTCAGGGGCTCACCTCGTCTAGAGAACCGCACGAAGTACCGGCTCATAACCGCGTCAGCCGGTCGGCTTGTCCAGTCCTCTGGGTTGGGAAACACAAATTGGTGCGGGTCGAGGCTTTCTCCGCATCATGGTCGCAGTCTTCCAAGCCGTCTTCACAGGCAGCTCCTCCGGGTTCGAGTCATAGCCAACCTTAACCGCGTCCGAGTCCGAATCCGAATCGAGTTCCCGTGGTCGTTTCGTGGCCAACGCCCCAGTGTCAGCCATATCCACGTCGACGTTTAGCTGCGCCTCAGTAGACGTCGTTGGCTCGACGACTCTCGCCTCTTCCTCCTCCTTCCCCGACGCAGTGTTGCATGGTGTTGTCTGGTCGAGGCTCATCTCGGCCACGGCAACTGGCGTGGCCTCCGTCATTTTCGGCAACTATGCAGGCGCTAGTCGGTCGGTGCCATCCTTAGCTCTCTCCTCATTGTCTTTGGCAGCGGTAGCGGCACTCGCGGCGACTTCTTCCGCGTCTGTCTCGTCCATGACGTGCTCGGCGTTTGTCTCGCCGCTTCGGGCACCTGCGGCCGCTGCATAAGTCCTCACACATTGGTCAGCGTCGTGGCCAAAACGATGGCACGACTCACACCTGGGCACACGGCAGTCACGGCGGATGTGGCCGGTCCGCTGGCAGCGCAGGCAGAGCGGCGCCCTGCCCGGCGCTACAACGAGCGCCAGCCCTCCGGCGATGCGCAACTGATGCGGCAGGTCGTCCAGTGTAAGCCCAGGCTTGAGCCGAATGACAGCCGTTCGCGTCATCGACGCGCAGCCCGCAATGCCTTGCACCCGCCACTTCTTGGTGCCCACCTCGATTACAGTGCAGTACGGTGCCAACGCCGCCTTCACTTCGTCATCAGGAACAAGGTACAGCATCCAGTGAAGCTTGAGGCGGATGTCACGGTTTCCTGGGTCGATGACGAGGCATCGCCGCCCCTTGACGACGAGGTCACCGGAAGCAAGGGCCTTCCGCTTTCCCTCGGGTGACTTGAAAGTCTCAGCCCAGACGTGGTTCGTATGGTATGCCCCCAAAGCGGTGACTTCGGGGAGCATTTCCAGACGCTGCAGGGTGTCCCGGAAGTCCTCGACTCGGTACGGGCGGCCACGAACGTCAGCATGCAAAAAACACGGTGTTTAAGACCGCAGAACCAGTCGGCAGGGGTGGCAGTATAGTCGGGTAGTCAGTAGACGCTGCGTCCTCCTTGGCACCGCGGCCCAGCCGGGCCGCAAAAACCGCTCCGCTGGAGCTCATGATTCCACGTCCGCACGCGCTGGTGTTCGAAATTGGAATGCACCAACTGTACAAGGAGGAACCTACGCTGTTTCTTTCGTCTTACCTTCCGTTCCTCCCTTCTCAGGGTTGCGTGTCCAACGCAAGGAGGAACAGTCACTTTTGCTACCTTTCTCCTCCTTTTTTTCTTAGAGTGTAGAGCCGTGTTTAGATACAGTTTGGTCAATGGGAGCTGAGGACGGAAGCAGGGCGTGCACCAGACGCAGAAAGAGGGCTTGCTCTCTTGGCCAACCAGAAGCCGAAAAGAATCCCCTAGCGGTGGTAGCGATAAACAGTTTTAATCATAAGTATATGGTTTTAATAAGTGCGTAAGAATTAAATGTAGTAACCGTTCATGGTTGAAAATAGTGTGCACGTGATGTTTCGATCGTGATCATGCAGAAATGTGTAAGAAACGAATGTGCCGCTTGAATTCTGTTTTGCGTGGACAGAGTGTGACCGCTCAGACGGCAGATTCCTGGCCATCGGCGCCTTGCGTACGGATTATGTCGATCGTTCCGCTAGTCGCACTCTTCCACCATGATTTTGGATGACCGTGATTGAAACATCACGTGCACAATATTTTCAATCATCGAGAGTTACTCCGATGCACTTATTAAGTTTGTTTCTCGCGACCACCGCCAGGGTTTTATTTCCGGCTTCTGGCTGGCCACATTGGAATTTTGTGAAGACACCCTGGAACAGGCCCAGCCCGCTTTCGGCCAATGGCGCCTCCTGATTGTTCTCCTATACTTTCCAATGAATGGCCAAACTCTCTACATATACAGCTGTGATGGATGTTAATTGCGATACCCTTTGTAACGGGCGGAAGCTTGCTCCAGCTAGCCCAAGTCTAAAAAGGAAAACATATGATTCCTCCCGCCTTTCTAAGCCAATTCTTTCATCGCATCACCAGTCAGTTTAGGATATCACCAATATAACCGTTAAGAGATCGGACGAAAAAAACAAAAAAGCTAAAAAATAGAAGACGTTTACCACTCCCTGTAATGCCGAATTATGGTACGTTTACACTTACGGAGCCGCTAGCGAATCCGCCCACCTTTTGCCGCTGGCACGAAACGCTGGGCGGAAAACGCTGCGGCGAGCCGCATAGGTCCCGGACCTATTTCTGCCGCCGAACGAGGCGTTTCGCTCACCGGAAGTGGCATTCTTGCGCAGCGCAACGCTGCCTACGTCATGAGTAGGCGTTCTTCCGGGAGCAGCAACGCCCGGGAGAGACAGCCGACGGGGGAGCTCTCGAGCCTTCTCGTCACATTTGACGGGATGTTACGGGAACAGCTGCCGCAGCCGGCGCCACCGCCGCCGCCGGGCGCGAATCCGCTGCCGCGGAAGCGGATTTCTCAGGTGTAAACCATTAGAGCGCAGCTCTTGAGGAGGAGGAGGGGAAGGTATGGAGGGAAGAGTATGCCCCTCCCCCTCCTCTCCTCCCCTCCTCCTCTCTTCTCCCCTACGATTTAGCGGGAAATTTTCGCTACATTTCCCACTAAATTCGGTGGAAAAAATTACCTTCTAAATGTATCGGGACACATTTTCCGCTAAATTTAGTGAGGAATTTTTCCGCTAAATTTAGCGGGAATATTTTCACTGAATTTAGCGGGAAAAGTTTCCGCTAAATTTAGGGGAAAATTTGTTTTGTAAATTTAGCGGGAAAAGTTTTCCGCTCAATTTAGCGGGGAATTTTTTTCAATATATTGTGCGGGGAATTTTTTTCGCAAAATTTAGCGGGGGTATTTTCCGCTAGACATAGCAAGTAATTTTTTCGATAAATTTATCGGAAACTTTTTTACGCTAAATTTACCGGGAACATTAGGGAGTTTTTGTAGACCGCGTTTGGCCCTCCGCTAAGCCCTCAACAACGAAAAAGCCGCTACTGCACCTGCTCACCGATGGCCTTGACTGTAGAGTTCCAAGTAAAGCAGCGGGTTGCGGAGAGCGTTGCGGGACGGCGAAAACGATTTACGAAAAGTCCATATTTTTTCGCTAAATTTAGCGGGGACGTTTTTTCGCTAAATTTAGCGGGGAATTTTTGCCAATAAATTTTGCAGGAATTTTTTTCGGCTAAGTTTAGCGGGGAAATTTTTCCGTTAATATAGCGGAGCAATTCACCAGCACAATTTAGCGGGGATTTTTTTTCCGCTAAATTTAGCGAAAATTTTTTCGGTAAATATAGCAGGAAAAATTTTCCGCTAACTTTAGCGTGTAAATTTTCCGCTAAATTTAGATGGAAAACTTTCCCACTAAATTTAGCGGGGAATTTTTTGCGCTATATTCAGCGGGAAACTTTTTCTGCTACATTTAGCGGGGTATTTTTTTCGCCAAATTTAGCGGAAAAAATTCTATCCTCCGCCTCCTGTTCCTTCTGCCACGTGGCCCTCGTGACGTCACACGTGTCGTCACGTGTGACGTAATTATGGGAAACGTCCCATGAGGCAACGCGCGGTTACGCCGACGCCGGCGGCGACGCCGACGCCGACGCCTCTCAAGCCGTAGACGGGCGCCCTAAAAGCTGCGCTCTAAAACCTTGTTTCCCGCCTCTTCCCCCCAGCGAGAGAGTCGCCAATTTTCCTCTGGTCATACCAGGCACGTAGCCAGGATTTTGTTTCGGGGGGGGCCGCCCATGACAAAATGCTGTATGAGGGGGAGGGGGGAGAGGAGGTCCCAGCAAAATGCAAGATTTCGGAGGGGGGGGGGGGGGGGGCCCGGGCCCCATGGGCCTCCCCCCTGGATACGTGCCTGGGTCATACCCTGTCGGCGTTATCCCAGCACCGGAGCCACTTTGGGACAGGGTGGAGACTGCGCCGGAGCCACGCGGGAGGGAGTCTCAATTTTTGCTAGTTAGTTGTCCATCGTTAAATTTTCCCTAGATAATTTCCACCAATCTTCAAATCGCCTCTTTGTGACTGTAATCCTTTTCTCTTCCGTCCTTCCCTCGCCGCCAGCCATACCTAGGGCCCTGGCCAAATCAGTTACCCCTTCAGGGATGGCAGGGCGAAGACCTGTGCACTTCAACACCATGTGCTCTAGTGTCTCGATCTCATTATGGCAGGCAGCACATAATGTGTCTGTTCCTGAAGTTTAGCCCTGTATGACCTCGTCCTCAAAACTCCCGTTCTCGCCTCAAACAGTGAAGAACTTCCCAGGAAATTGTAAAACCAATTTTCCTTCCTTATGTCCTCCTTTTGTGTCCTGTACATTGTTAGAGCTGATTTCAGAGCTGAGCTTTTAGGCGCCCGTTTCCGCGTTAAGCGGCGTCGGCGTCGCCGTCGGCGTTACCGCGCGTGTTGCATTATGGGACGTCACAGACCTATACACCAATTAAATTCCCCGCTAAATTTTAGCGAAGAAACTGAATTTGTGTGTAGGTTTCTGATGTCTTATAATGCAACACTGCGCATTCAATTTCCTCGCTTAATTTAGCGGCAAAACTGACGTCACTAGACCTTAACATAAATTCAGTTTCCCCGCTAAATTTAGCGGGGAATTGTATCGGTGTTTAGGTCATATGGCATCAGTTTTTCCACTAAATTTCGCGGGGAAACCGACTTTGTGTATAAGTCACGTGACATGACGTCCTGTGACATC
This sequence comes from Ixodes persulcatus, assembly GCA_013358835.2. Lineage (NCBI taxonomy): Eukaryota > Metazoa > Arthropoda > Arachnida > Ixodida > Ixodidae > Ixodes > Ixodes persulcatus. Next base: position 27,736 of record JABSTQ010001718.1, on the reverse strand, counting down.
ACATTTTTTGCTAAATATAGCTGGGAAACTGAATTGGTGTTGAGGTCACTTGACATCAATGTTCACGCTAAATCTAGCAGGGAAACTGAATTTGTTAATAAGGTGACGTGACACGAAGTCATGTGACGCTATTTTCCCCGCTAAATTTAGCGGGAAAACTGAATTGGTGTTGAGGTCACGTGGCGTCAATTTTATACCTAAATTTAGCTTGGAAACTGTGACGTCATGTGTCATGACAGGACACGGCTTCACGAAATCCGGAGCAACAAGCTAAAAACGTTTCACGTTGAAACAAACACCCCGTGAGTTGCATTATGGGGCTCCACACGTACCCTCCTCGTCCTTCCTGGCCTCCAATCAAACAAAAAAATGTATATATATGTTGGGTGGTCCAAGTCACCAGGCTCGATCTAAAATGGACCGTAAAAATCGACGCCCGCACGTAGCAATCTAAACTTCTCGTCAAAGGTGTAATTCACAGGTCGGTTTTTTTCTTGTAAAATTACAAAGCATAGTTCATTTTCTGTAAAATATAGGGCCAAGATACTTGCCAGGGTCTACGGCGGGCGACGACCCAGACGACCAAGTCCAGTAGCGGGGTGTGTTTGAAGTTTATATTGATAGATAGCGTCGGGAGCAGCGTCCGAAGGTGCAGCCGACCAGCGAAAGAAAGCAGACGAAACGCAGACGAAATCCGTTGGCAGCAAAAGCGCCGTCGTTATGCTGAGGCGTTTTGTTACTTTAAGTTTTGCTTTTATTATCCGCATTTATTTTTTAATCGAAGGTACATTTCAAAAAGATTATGTTCATTTCAATAAACCACGGTTGTCGCGAGCCGTCGCGATAAGGAGGTAGCGCCATCTAACAATACGAACACCAAACACACTCCGCTACTGGACCCCCGTCGTCTGCATCGTTGCCCACTGTAGACCCTGGCAAGTTTAGAGAAAGAGAGCTACGCTTTGTAAATTTAGAAGAAACAACCGACCTGTCAATTACACCTTTGACGAAAAGTTTAGATTGCTACGTGCAGGTGTCGATTTTTGCCAAAAGACAGTCCTTTTACCCATTGCCAAAAGACAGTCCTTTTACCATCTCTCCTTTCCATATACCTCTGATCACTTCATATCTATTGTTTTCCATAGTGCTTTGAGCGTCATAATAGATATATTTCTTTTCTTTTTCTAAATATAGTCACCTCCTGTTCTTCTAAATATTTCCTTTCCTCAATGAACCAGACTGACAGATATTTGTATTTTCTCACATGATGTATTACAATGTCTTGTATCCTCAGAGGTTCCCTCTTTTTGTCATTAAACACAACTATTCCGGGCTTGTCACTACTAAAACTCATGCCCATGGTGTCCACTTCCACTTCAGATATTCCAGCTAGTTCCTGTAGCGTATCCTAGTTTTCTGCCATAAGTACTATGTCGTGCGCATACATCAGTCCTGGTATTACCTGTACTACATTTCTCCCTCCTTCCATATTACTCACATTAAAACCTCAGTTGGTCTGCTCTAATTTGTTTTCCATTTCATTGAGATATATTATGGAGAGCAGAGGTGACAGTGAACAGCCCTGCCTGAGTCCTCTTTTTATTGCTACGGGTTGTGTAGTTTCTGCTTCCCATGTTATAACTACCTTATTGTCTGTGTACACCTGCTGAGGAAACATAACGAAACTTGCATCAAAGTTATACTCCCTTAGCTGACCCCAGAGTTTTTCCTGGCTCACATTATCGTAAGCTACCTTGATGTTCAAAAAAGCTAGTTATGAAGGAGTTTGGTTTTTCATTGCTATTTCTGTACATTGTGTGGCGACGAATAAGTTATCTTTCAGTCTTCTATCCTTCGGAATCTGTTTTAGAGCTCACCCAGTATTTCCCATACTTTCTGACCTATTCTTCATTCTCCGCTTTACTAGCTGCAGCTAATCTGCATATAACTGAATTTAATGTTATTGGGCGATATGCCTTAATGTTGCCTTTGTGTCATGTGCCTTTATATGTTAGCCTCATTTTACTTAGTTTCCAATCATTGGGTACCTCTCCTCCCATAATATTTTGATTAATCACATGCCGTAACTTCAATATGCTTGTTTATTCTAGTGTCCTAATAAGTTCCACGGGTATGTCGCCTGGTGCTGTCGCTGTTCCTGCTGGAACCTTGCCTTCTGCCTTATCCCATTCTCTTGAGGTTGTCTCCATGTTTACATAATTCTGCTCTTACTCTACAATGCTACTGTCAGTGCTATCCACTGCCTCCACCCCGGCTCAAGCTGGGAGAAAGCCTCTTCGATTGTCCGCCTGTATATTCCCGTGTCTCTTCCCCGTCTACTCTTCTCCTCTCCTGTGTGGTAAGCATGTGTTGGAAACCCTCTGTGTTTCTCCTCTGCGCTTTAATGTGCTCCCAAAACGTTTTTGCCGCATCCCTATCTCTTTTATTCATTTCCATCATCCACTGCCCTCCTGTGCTCCCACTTTTGGCCTGTATTAAAGCTGATGACTCCCTTTCCCGGTCTTTGGAAGTTCTCCGATTTTGATGCTACTTCACCTGGCAAGGCTCTCTTTTTCCTTTGTCCATCTATGCTCTCTAGGTGGCTTTTGGCGCCGCAATATGGCTGCTTTGACCTCCTAATCCCACCAGCCTTTTGGTTTCTGTCTTCGTTCTTGCTTTCCTTTTTGTTTAATTCGATGCGTCTATAATTCTCTTTTAAGTATTCCTATTCTCCTCATACGTCCATCCTGTTTCTCGTTGTTTCGATGCCATGTTCTCAATACGTTTCGATACTTTTTGTATTTGAGCTTCACTTAGTTTCGGCTTACCCGCTCGTTCCTGAGCTTGCTTTTCTGGTTCGGATGCGCCAAATGTTACATTAACTCTTTCCTGGTCGCTCCCTAAGCTTTTTGTACCTTCCTCATTTATTCCCATATTTTCTAGCCTGTCATACAGTTTGTGAGACATGAGGCGGTAGTCTATTGTTGAGGGGCAGTTGTTTCGTCCTCCGCGAGGCATCCGCGTGTTTTGCCAACTCCAATAAGTACGCGGCAACATTAACACTTCGCGAATTATATGGGATGCCATTTCGTACGTTAAAATTGTTCAACCACAGGCAATAACGAATTTGGGACTGTCACTTTATCGCGTCGAAGACACCTGACTTGAACTGTCCTTAGTACCACCGTTTCCGAGAATGGAAGTGGTACTTGATGAATGTGGCTGGTTGCATTACAATGTATTAAAGCTTCATCCTTCCTGCATGTAATCTGCCTCTCTTGAACGTATACTTGCAACACGAACCGTCCGTGTTTTTGTTTTTTACTAAAAAGCTTGACCAATAAAAAAGAAAATCGAGCAGCCTCACGTCCCAATAGTTATATGCAGGGTTTTGTGTTTTCAAAAAAATCTCCGCGAGCCGGTTTTATAAAAAAAAAGGGGGAATTCCGACGCAGTAGTGACAGCTAATGTTGCTCGATTGACATTTTGAAATTGGGTCTATGTATTGTAAAGCTCAATTCGCAATAGACCGATTCGTACAGCGGGTTAGCGTGATGATGTTTACGCGTTATCTTGAGAACGACAAGATTCTCATACGTTTGGGGGTCGCGAGATAGAAAAATTCGGACTTTAGAGCAAATATCGACCCTTTTCAAAAGTCGGTCGAGTAATGTTTGCGGTCGCCATTTCTTGGGCATGGAGGTCGTCATTGGATCCGAGTCATCGCCGAATGCTCACGCACTCGTGTCTAATAGATGCCCAGAGTACGCACCCAAACAATGGCCGACTCGAATGATTCGCGCAGCAGCTGGTCTATGATGCCAACCTTGTTCATTCGTAAATCAAAACTCCGATCAGGAAGGATGAATAAATCATCCTTCCTGACGAGCATTCAGAAGCGCTTGCAGTGGGCGAAGTGCCACACCTTCTCCCCCATTCATTAAAGCGTATATGAAAGGTCTTTTGAACGTAACTGTCCGTAATCCCAGAACTTCGCCAGTTCACCTACAGCAGGTGGTTTTTACTCAGAGCTTTTCCGATGTAACCTGCGGGGTGCGGCAGGGTACTTGTCCTTGACCCTGTTCTATTTCTAATACACATGAATGATCTTCAGCATGCAGTCACAAACGTCCACCGCTACGTCTTTTTGCTGACGATTGTGTAATGTACAGAAAGATAAGCAACCCTAACCACCACTTACATCTCCAAAAAGATGTTGATCGGGTAGTTAACTGGGCCACAAATGGCAAATGACCCTTAACACAGCAAAGTGTAAACTTGTTTCCTTCACCCGTAAATCGCACAAATTCAGACTACGCATATTCACTCAACAACTCGCCCATCATCGCTGTTTCTGCTTATCAGTACCTCGGAGTTTAACTGACTTCTAGTCTTTCTTGAGTTTTCCACATTGACATGATAACCGTTAAAGCATCCCGCACCCTCAGTTACTTCAGACGCAATCTAAAATCTGCGCACTCTCACTTCGCAAATTATCCTATGAAACCTATGTTCGCCCGAAATTAGAGTACGCCTCCGCTATCTGGGTCCCTCACCAAACCTACAGTATTAATCAAATCGAATCTATTCAAAACCGAGCTTCCCGCTTCATTTCTTCATCATATTCGCGTTTCGACAGCGTGTAAATAGGAAGTTTTCGTAGATCGTTTTCGCAGTCCCGCAACGCCCTTCGCAATCCGCTACGATACCCGGAACTCTACAGCCAAGGCCATAGGCGCGCAGGCGCAGTAGCGACTTATTCGTTGCGGACGGCTTAGCGGAGGGGGAAACGCGGTCTACGAAAACTCCCTAGTAATAAAGCAAAATCATTTTATTTGTCTACGGAAACTCGACGTAACACTTCTCTCCTCTGCTTAATTCACCGTTTACGCCGCAGCCCCGGTGGGATTTGGTTCTTGCATCTGGAACACCTGAACAAGGAATCACGTAACTTTAGCACTAAGAGATTTAAACACATCTTTGAGACATCATTATCATTCAACAATTCTTCCCTGCCACGTGCCATCAAGCTCTGGAATGACCTCCCCGATGCCGTTGTTTCAGTTTCCGATCCGACAGTTTTTCGTTTAGAGTTAATCACATATGTTTTAGCTAATTAAAAATGCGTAACGATGTTTTCTCCTTGTAAACTCGGCACTGTACCTATATTTTGCATTACTCGGGATGTTAACAAATGTGTGCATTATAATGTTTTGTGTCATTCTGGGCCTTATGACACCCAGTTGAGCAAATGTTTGGTTTATTTTGATGCGCGCAGTTGTGTATTATTGTTTGTATGGAGTCCGCGTGCTCACTGCCATTCCTAATTCGTGTTAATCAGACTGTATTGCCCTCATGTAATGCCGACATGCCTTTGAGGAATTTTGAATAAATAAATAAATGAATGTGTCCTTACATCCGCGCATTTCCTCGCTAGATTTAGCGGGGGGGGAGAAAATTGACGTCGCGTGACATTGCAATATCGCACCACGTAGTGACACCGCGTCGTGTCACGTCACGTGACCATGTCGTCATGGTTCCACGTGACGCCACAATTTTAAACGGACGTGACGTCGTGTGACGTCAATGAACCACATCATGTGACCTCGGGTGACGACCCGAAGTCACGTGATGGGACTTCGGGTCGTTCGACACCACGACTAGACATTGTGACGTCAATTTCACCGCTCAATTTATCGGGCAAATAGTGAAGCGAGTCCATACTTCTTCGTTGCTCGAAACGACTGTTTCGGTGAGGCAAATTTAAACGATCACTCCTTGACTACTGCGTTCTATCTATTATGGGACTTCGAAATAAAAGTTCTCTGGTCATTTATTTCCTTTATCAAAAGACAGTTTTAGTATAGCGTTGCTGGCTCTTACGTACGCAGTCCACAATAGTATAGCGTACGCTAAAAACTACCTGCTCGCACCGATTTCAGTTGTTCGCTCCGCAAAGTTTTCCGAGTGAGCACGTCGCATGATGTTGGTTCAATTTGCCAGAATTGTAAAATTTCACATGCTTACAGCACCACCATATGCTTCTCAAAATAAGTATTGAAAATGAAAACGTTTCCAATTATTTTATTTCAAATTAAGCCAGGCTGCAGCTCTGCAACTGCCTGCTCAAGCGCGCTTTTCTGCTGGTATACTGAGGCTACGAGTACGAGTGCGTAGCAAAATTCGATCCCGGGGCCTCCGTCAATCGTCACGTGACAACGTCACCTTTTATCAATGCTTTCGCGGGAAGAGATCCATGCGTGACCTACAGATGTCCAGTGTATGGTGACAAGTAGGGGCGATTTTTCGAAGAGTCGTTCGGCCGTCGGGTAAGAACTGCGCGTATAGGCTTAGCGTTGAGCAGATCTCATCATTCACGCACATTTCGAGCTGCAAACATTTTCACTATGCGCTAGCTTCAGCTGCACGACGATCTGACTCGACTGCGGTATAGGTCCCGGAAAGAATTGTCGAGCTGAAGACCACATAATTTCACGTAACACTGAACTTCGCGATCACCACGTCGCCCACGCTGCAGCGCCGGTTGAGGTAACCTGCATATTGTAACGGGTGCGCCCGCTGGTCCCGAGATCAAAGCCCGCTAGCCCGCAGCGCTAAATCCCCGGCGTTGCGTGCGTACGAAATACGCTAGCCTTTCTACTGCGTACTAAGCATGCGTGCTCCCGGCAAGCAATTTCTTCGCGTACGCAAAGCTTTAGCGTAAGGTACACTAGAACTTTCTAAAGTGCAATCAACAATGCAGGCAATAATTAAAAACGCCTTTGTTAATCAGAAAAAAAAAAACGAGCAATAACCACCCAGGTACAGATTCCTGGCTTATTAATATGAATGAACTAAACAAAAACATCAAGAAAATTCATAAGAGTGTTTCGTTTAGCTATCGCTAATCTAGGGGAGCAAACTAGTATCGATTAATTTATTTATAGTATGGAAACGCAGTTCGTTTTAGTATAAGCTGTACGTAATAACTCTTTCCTTCGAACCAATAAACTTTGACAAGAGCTGTGTTCTCTGGGCTGCAACTGGGTATATGTAACCGCTCAAGTCTGTGCCTGATTAATGCATCGTGCCGGTGTTTTTCATTTATATATTCGATTTATCATTCCCGACACCCGCTTCGATACACACATTAACTACCCAGACCGCGTTCTTAATTAATGAGCCTGTCGCCGATCGAACTAATCGCCTTATCTGGACAGGATCGGAACTCGCGAGCCCTTTGATCATTTGCAGCTTTAATTTATGGCATGCTCGAGTCGAGCCACTACGCCCTAGACCGAGATAGCAAGGCCATAGTGCTGGAGTGTTCGCGTCACCTACAATAGTCCAACGTGGGGCACAGATTTGACACAACTGCTGTGTTAGCGTTCAACTGGGCCTCGTGTCCTCACTGATTAAGCACGAGTCCTGGCCGAACGGTGACCCGGCACTCGTGTTCAATCAGTGTCCTACGTTCGCCTTTTATCGGAGACGTCAGAATTCGCATGAAGCTCGTGTCTTCACTAATTGAACACGAGTCCCAGCCAAACGGTTACGGAGCATTCGTGTCCAATCAGTTCCCCACGTTGGCCTCCTGTCGGTGACGTCAAAGTTTGGCTGAAGCTCGTGCCCTCACTGATTGGACACGAGTCTCAGCCGAACGCTGATGCATCACTCGTGTCCTATTAGTTCCCCGCGTTGCCCTCTTATCAGTGACGTCACAGTTCGGCTGAGGCTCGTGTCTTCACTGATTGAACACGAGTTCCAGCCGAATGTTGACGCAACCCTCGTGCCTGATTCGTGCCCCACATTTTCCTTTCATCGGTGACGTCAGCCATTCGTTAAAGCTCGTGTCCTCACTGATTGAGCACTAGTCCCAGCCAAACGGTAACGCAGCACTCGTGTCTAATCCGTTCCCTACGTTGGCCTCTTACCCGTGACGTCAGAGCTAGCCTGATGCTCGTGTCCTCACTGATTGGAGACGAGTCCCAGCCGAACGGTGACGCAGCGTTCGTCTCCAATCAGTGCCTCACGTTGGCCTCTTATCGATGACGTCAGAGTTCGGATTAACCTTGTGTCCTCGCTGATTGTACACGAGACCCAGCCAAACAGTGACGCATCACTCGTGTCCAATGAGTCCCCACGTTAGCCTCTTATCGGTGATGTGAGAGTTCGGCTGAAGCTCGTGTTTTCACTGAATTCAGTGAAAACACGAGCTGGGACTCGTGTCCATTAATGGACACGAGTCCCAGCCTAACGATGACGCAGCACTCGTGTCCAATCCGCTCCCCACGTCGGCCTTTTGTCGCTGATGCCAGAGTTCGTCTAAAGCTCGTGCACTCACTCCTCCAGGGCCGAATTCCTCATCTTGCGGCCGCGGCCGCGGCTGCGGCCAAGAGGGATTTTTCTGTCACGTGACCAGCTCCATGGGGACAAGGAAGTACCTAGCGTCCCTGCCTAATGGCGGGGAAATCCGTATCGCTTCAAGCACAAAAGCCTAATTTCGCTCGCAGAAACTGACTGCAGGGACTTTCAATTGGAGTCCAATTGACCGCCCCTTTATACAGTAGGAGCGGCAGGTAAAGTTACGGCCAGGGAGGGTAAATATGAGTCAAAATGAATAAAAAACCACGCGAGATAAAAGCGGTGGCAGTATATTTATATACCCCAGCCAGCGCCGGCGGCTCGCGCCTTGTGCTGTGGTCGAGAGGTTAGAGCGTCGGTATTTGTCGTCGCAGCGTGAACGTTCCAGGTTCAAATCGCGCTAGTAACTTAATTTTTTGCGTGTATTTTGCGCGTGTCTCACTTCTTAATTGTGATCCTTTTTACGAATCATCCACTTGCACTACTGCGCCTTACTCTGTTTTTACTGTTAGTCCCGCCTGTTCAAATGAAACACCGGGAAGAAAGAAAAAAATATCAAGGCAAGTTAACGCACTAAGTAAAGTGGTTAGTTGGGCGAGTTGGTAATGATTGAGCATGGTTAAAATTGCGCACAAACAAAAAGGAACAGTAAAGAGGGAAGAGAGAAGAGACAAGCGCTTGTCTCTTCTCTCTTCCCTCTTTACTGTTCCTTTCTGTTTGTGTGTAATTTTAACCAAGTTTAACGCGCTAATCCAATCGTTTCATAATGTTCATTAAAAGGAAACCAAGGTAACAACATCGGTATGGCTTTCACACAAACGGAGCCGAAACAAGCATCCTTTCCCCAGCAACTACAATTTGATGTGTTTTTAAATATACAACGCTCTTGCTACGACTCCTTTCAATAACAGGAGACGCCTATTTAGTACTAATAAAAACTGAAGTTGTGACAATTTAAAAAAAAACTTCCACAAAATAAGCAAAAAGAAATAAAGACTAGCAGCTGTGGATGCATTGAGTGAGCGAAATCCTACAGGCAAGGCAGCTGAGACGTCTGAGAAAGTAGTAAAACCGAGATAAAAGAGATCATACTTTTACTTGCATGGAATGTGATAAAAGGTATATTTTTACACGTTACATTTTGCTGTGGCAATCGTTTTTTAATATTAACACATTACTGGTTGAATTTTAGTTAGAATAGCAGACGATCACAACCGAATGCAAAAATGAATCAGGCGTCGACATCGCAAACCATCTCTCTAACGCAAACACATAAAATGACACTGGATCAACAAATGGAATTAATTAGAGCAGTTGGAAAACGGAAAAAACAAATTCAAGAGAATTTCAGCAGCACAGTTACCTGGCAAACGAAGAGACGGGCATGGGAAGATATTGTCAACTTTCTGCGGAGTGTACGGCAGATGCAGGAGGCATGGCGGAAGTTGGTAATGAAAGCCAGAGACATGTATGCGCTCTTCCGAGGTCATGAACAACGAACTGGGGCCCTAATCTGGGCACTTGGCAGAAAAATCGGCAAGAAATCTGGCGGCTGTGATTGGCCAGCGCCAAGGTCAAGTGCGGCGTCGGCCAATCACGGACTCCAGATTTCTCGCCGGCTTTCTCGCCAAATGTCCAGATTAGGGCCCCTGGTGAGTCAGAACTACCCGCCCAATGATTTTATAGAGCTCATAGGACCTTGTCTACAATCTTAGTGGGAGTGCGGTCAAATACCAAAAAAAAAATGGAGAGTTTCCGGCGCGATTTGAACCCGGGACTTTCACGTCGCGACGTTAAGTACCGGCGATCTAACCTCGCGACCACAGTAGAAAGCGCGAGCCGCCGGCGCTGGCGGAAGTATATAAATACACTGCCACCTCTATTATCTCGCGTGGTTTTTTCTTTTATTTTGGTTCATATTTACCCTCCCTGGCCGTAACTTTACCTGCTGCTCCTACAGTATAACGGGGCGGCCAATTGGACTCCAGTTGAAAGTCCCTGCAGTCAATTGCTGCGAGCGAAATTAGCCTTTTGTGCTTGAAGCGATATGCCTTTCTCCGCAATTAGGGCAGGGACGCTAGGTACTTCCTTGTCCCCATGGAGCTGGTCACGTGACAGAAAAATCCCTCTTGGCCGCAGCCGGGGCCGCGTCCGCAAGATCAGCAAACCGGCCCAGGAGTAATCCCACTTCGACGACGCTACCAGGCACGCATCCATACTGGAATAGTTCCGCCTAAGTTCCCAGGGTGCCCGATCAACTTTTCAACAGTGCCCACTACGAGAGAAGACCCGAAATCAAAGAGGGAGCGAATGGGTGCCGCTGCTGCGCAAGACCCGGTTGCAGAATTTTGGTTTGGTAGTGCCTATCTGTGGTTTGCTTGTGCCAATGTGTTTGTCTGTGATATTATTTGCTTGCTGAAGCCTTGTGGAATATACGCTACGGATACTTTGTGTTATCAATACCCGGCCGATTGAGTCAAGGCAATCCGCTTTCCAAAGGCGTTTCCATGCCGACAATTATCGCGTTCATTTAGGCTTAGGAATGGCCAGAATCGAAAGACTATCTAAAAAATGCGGCGAGGTCATTGCTCATGCTTTGCGATTTAAGTGAGGTAAGGCAAAGCGAAAGCCTCCTGTACCATTCGTTGCTGACTAACGCGCCCGATATTGCAGCTACAACGACATATTAGTTCCAAAGCGAGCGGCGCTCACTCACCAGGGCACCGCCATGTTTCCCCGCATCCCTACCGAACCAGTCCCGTGATTAAAAAATCCCTCTCCTAGGTACTGCGGCTAACTTTAGCCGCGGTTAGCGGTTCGAGCAAACGGGCCCAGGTAGAACAAAGTACAGACCAACCGGGCACATTGGTACTTTAGACACAAGTTGTTGTAAAAAAAACTATCTCCAAACTCCGACCTAAAAACATGCTTTTCGTGTAAGCCTTGTCAAATACGAAGTGCGTGCTGAGGCGCTTTCCGCATAATTTTCAATGGGCGAAACGTCAACAAACAGAGTTCGAAGTAAGGACTTAACTCAGAGGGCTGGTTTTCTCCAGTGCCTCATAATTTAATAAACCTTACACAAAAAAATCTTTTTTTTCTTTTTTTTCTTTTTTTTTAGGGGGGGGAGGGCATTCTGCGCTTTGCTTTTTTTTTTTTTTTTTTTTTTTATTTGTAACACGTTTTCTTTTTTTTAAGTATTAAACTGCCCAACACGGGGGCATCTTTCCAAGTAGAAGCGTTGTCTGGGTTCATCGTTTTGAGTGGGACATCTCAGTAAGGCTCGTGAAAGAGGGTGGTGTCTTTCATTTAGAGCACGCAGCAAGTGTATGCAAAAGTTTGTCTTCTGTCCCCCTCGCGGTCTTCAGCACCAAAGTGTCCCCAGAAAGCAAACTACCCTACCCCAGAACCCAACATAACTTTTCGTGATTCGGATTACGGAACAGGGAATCTCACTGCAAATTTTATTGGAAACCTGAAATCCAGTATGAAAACCCGAAATCCAGATATAATTCAATCAGATTTCTTGTTTCGTAATCCAGGTAGCGAAAAGTTTTACTGGGTTTGGGGTGGGGTAATCAGCAAAATAAAAATGGAAAAAGGGTCGGTACGAGCTCGCATGACGCTATTGTATATATACCTCGTTTCAGCGCATGTGATGGAACGCGGAAGACACAACGAGCCATTGTAAGGTGAAACGGAGTACGGTAAAGGAGCTATCGTGTTCCTGACTCGATAGAGAAAGGACTGTTGCCTTTCACGGATGTCCTGGCAACCGGAGCCGTTTCAGAGGCACACGCTTTGTGCCTTTAGTCCACCTGACTGTACGTGCGCGCCGTCCGCGTGCTTGAGTTGCGACATTTACAGTAATTCAACTACTGCAGTTCGATTAATCTTTCAGATAAGTTGTGATTGTACTTTACTACTTTTCGATGCAAATAATTATAACGGTAATATGCCGCGTTGGGCTATAAATGCATAGAATAGTAATTGAACTTTGTGGGAGCCACTGGTTTCCCACCCCCGAGGAGGCGTAAGCCGCGGACGTTCCGGCCGGAGTCGTCCGGCTTCGAGCCTGCTCGTTCCGTATATCGCGTCGGGGAGAGTACGCCACGCCTGCTGGCCTACTCTCGCACTCCTCCGCGCGCCTCCCGTTTTCGAGGGACCCGCGACAAATCGCGCGGGACAGTCGGGCGTTCCCTCCTCCGAGTGGACGACCGTCTGGCGACCTGTACCGAAGCAGTGTTGTACACGTTCCTCAAAAAAAAAAAGAACGAAAGCTCGTTCCTTGTTCCTTCTGACTGCTGGAACGCCTTTCCGTAGTAAGTCCCATGCGTAAAAAAGGAACTCGTTCCCTTTAGAGTTAAAAAAAATGGAACGTATGGTTACATATACGTTACATTTGTATTTTGCTGATTACCATATCTAGATAAATCAAGCAAAGCTTTTTTTTTTCTTTTTTTAATCTATCCCATTAAATGGCGACATACGAATTTGAATGCAGGTATGGAAGGGCACCAGGAGAAGAAGACAAGCTGACGCGGGGTTTCATTTGTTGATATATTCACCTTTAACAATCTCAGTTTTGAACCATATTTTGTAGTGGGCGATTCAGACGAGCCAAATGACTGTTGCCCCACATTCCACGAGCGTTTTACAACAGCCTCGCACGTTCAATATAACAAAGCGCCTTGTTCAAACTTAACAACAGTTGCTTCTCGATGTTGCTGTCCGCAAAACGACCAACAAGAAGGCAGGGCTTTTGGCAGACTTCTGCTCGTTTATAATGCAATTAAATGAGAAGGGGCAAGCGGGCTGGACAAGAATGTAATGGATTACAATTACAAATTACCGATCCTCAAATGTACTGGATTACCGTTTCTAATTACTTTCGCTGAAAAGTATCAGATTACTGTACTCGTTACGTTACAAACTACTTTCACGTTACTTTTTCCGTGCACTTATCAAGAAAACAAAAGAAACAATTTTGATATTTTTCAAAAATGTTCTGCAACCCTACTTTTCATTTCTCATGCGCCCGTATTATGGTAGTCCTTGTAAAAAAATAAAATATTGTATTTAAGAGAAAGAGTGTAGGTTCCCCCGTTCACCTGTAAGCTAGCTGACAAGGCACTGAAAGCTGCAACCACACTCGCCATCCCGCTAACTTACGTCCTCAGGAAATGATCCCGGGAATTGTGCAGACAAAGCTGGCGGTGCGCATGCTCAGCAGCAGCGTCTACCTCGGCTACGAGATTCGGATCTAAAGAAGCGATCTATGAAAGCTCCCCGTTGTATATTGTGTGTGTGATTCGTGTTCGCGAGCTCGGACGGCAAGGAAAAGAAGAGAAGGAGGTTTTGTCGAACCGAAGGAACGCCCTTTGTGTCTGTCTTCCTTGAGGTTGTCAGTTATTAAATCCATCACATAACACTCCCTTTTGTCTCGGGTGTTTCGCCTGGTATTCACAAGAAAAGAAAAACTTGGTTCCAACGTTACAATGCAGAATGCAGGTGTCCCAGCTTACCTTGATGGGTTTCCGTAGATTAGAGTTTGTTGCTCTTGATAATAACAGTGTCTGTGTGTGTGTGTGTGTGTGTGTGTGTGTGTGTGTGTGTGTTTTTTTTGGGGGGGGGGGCGCAATCAAAGTATGCATTAAAACTAAGTTTTGTTCTCCTTAATGCCTTGAATTATGAACATCTCATTAAAAGTAAGAGATGGCCAGTAAGACGACGGCCACACCATGACCGAAAACTCGACCAGTTGGAGAAAAAGTGGCGGTTGCGGGTTATCGATCGTTTATCGGTCATCATTTTCATACAAATATTCGTGGAGGCCAGGGCAGGGGAGGGCATAGAGAGCGAGATGCGGTGGCCATCGGTCTCGCAAAACAATGGAGGACCACACTATTTTTACGGGTTCTCTCGCTTTCTCTCTCTCTCTCTCTCTGTCAGCACTCCTTAGATGGCCTAACCCCCTCCCCCCCTCCGCTTTATGTTGTCAGTTGACTGTAAAGTGAGGAGTAGACTCGACCACCATGATCAGACAAGTAAACCAAAAGCTGTGCCTCAAGAGCGTGCTAGAATGCAGTAGCGCACATGAAAGACAAAGAGAATTCGACCCTTTCGCTCGTGGCTACATCATCGGTTACGCGAGTTGTGAGCCCGCGAACCTAGGGGGTACGGACCCACGTCTGATGTCTGTTCAGGTGGCGGGAGACGTCGAAGAAGTTGGAAAAGATGGAACAATGTAAAAGTAAAAAAAGTGAAAGCCATCTACAACTCCCTGTAACGCCGAATTGGAGCGCACCTCTTGAGGAGGAGGAGGGAAGGGTACTCAGGGGAGGGTATACCCCTCCTCCTCCTCCTCATTCTTCCCTCATTATTCAATCTCCTCCGGAGGGGGGGGGTCACGTGACCTCGGGGGGAGGGGGGTCACGTGACCTCGGGGGGAGGGGGGTCACGTGACCTCGGGGGGAGGAGGGTCACGTGACCTGGGGGGTCACGCAACCTCGGGGGGAGGGGGGTGGGGCTCGCGCGGTGCATTATGGGACATTTCCCATAATGCACCGCGCGGTGACGCCGACGCCGACGGCGACGGCGACGCCGCTCAAGCCGGAAACGGGCTCCTAAAGGATTGTCCAAACAGGATACTACAAAACTCACGACTCCGGCAAATCGTGCGGCGCTCCGCTTCCGGCCGTCGGGGGAAACCTCCCCCCGCTAAAGCTGCCGGGGGGGGGAAGCTTCCCCCCGCTAAATCTCCCCCTCGCTTCCTCCACGGCGGCCTTGCTCTGCTCATCACGTGGGTCCGGAGAGCCACTCACACGCTCTGTTGGCTCTCGGTCAATCGCTCAAGGCCTCTGCCGTTTTTCAAGTCCCGAAAACGGGAAAGGGAACGACACGAAGGTGAGGAGGCGAAGGCTTTTCGCGCGAAACCGATACGGAACCGCATCGGACGCCATCACGACGAAAGTTAATCTCGACAAAGAAAAAAGATCCGAGGCGGGCGAAACGCACCCTTCGACCCAAGAATGTCCCAAATCCACCCGAAGCCGGACCTCCTTGGCCTTCGAGCCGAGGCGACGGCGGTACGCGAGGGCGTTGGCGAGGTCAGCCAGACGCAGGTGGCGTGTGATGTCAAATCTGACGAGCACCGACGTCAGAGAAAAGTGAAGGAGGCGAGGAGAGAAGATCGTGATCTTGAAAATTTTAACGACTCCTGCAAAACTTTTTACGACTCCGACAAATCGTAAATATTGAAGCGTCCGCTTCAATTTTCACGATTTGTCGGAGTCGTGCGTTTTGTAGTGTCCTGTTTGGACAGCCCTTGAAGCGCCGTTCACATATATGCGACCGAGTACGACCGAGAAAGACCAGACCGGTTTTTAAGCCTCTTGCGACGTCTTATGACCGGATGCGATGCAGCGGAGCTGGTCTTAAGAGATCGCAAGAGGCTTAAAAACCGGTCTGGTCTCTCTCGGTCTTACTCGGTCGCAAGAGTGCGAACGGGCCTTAAGAGCTGCGCTCTAAAACAAATAAACACAAAGATGTTTCTTCTGCCCGGGAGAAGAAGAAAAACACAATAGAAGGCGACAGAGAGCCTACTCGGCGTTGTCTTACTTGATTTTTGTCTTTCGAATGTTTGTACATGCCTTCCCTTTTTTTCTAGTGGTTTTAGTGACTAGTCATACAAAAAAATCGTGTTTTCTTCTCGGCTATCTCCCCTTCCTGATGTTTTCAATTTTGTTGAACTTGCTCTCTTTATGCTGCTGAATGTTCTGCTCGTACTGCTAAAGTTACTGTATTATGCTGATATTTTTTAAAAAAGTAAGGAGTAATTAAAGTAATCCGTTACTAATATTTTGTAACGAAATTACATTACAGAGGACTTCCCCAAAAAAGTAACGTAGCAATTACAAACTTACTTGAAAAAGTAACGGATTACAAGTAATTCGTTATTTGTAACGGATTACTTTTTAAGTAAGGCTTTTGGTTGGTCAGTCTTGAAGTTGAAAACCAAAAGTCCTTTTTCGTGAAGGTTGGATTCGTTGTTCAGTTTGAAGGGGGGTGCACAAGGGGACAAGAAACAAAGATTAATTTTTGTGTATATTTTGTATGATCAATACAAGGATGCATTCGAGATTAGGTAAGCTGCTCTTTTGTTGCAATTAACTGTAGGTCTCCTCGTGGCAGTTCAGTGATGGCTATAGTCGGCCTTAGATTTTTGGCTCTATGAGGATTCGTGGAAGAAAAGAAAGTTGCTGAGTTCGAAACGTCCCTCCTCTTGTGTCTTTTCCTTCAAGTAAAAGTTTTGCTTTTTGTACCGCAGTCTCGGGCACTGAAAAAAGAATCAATTTCCTCTAGCTCTCCTGCACCCGACTGTTAAAAGAATCAATGTCCACTAGCTCTCCTGCACACGACCATACAAAATAAAACCTAAGTTAAGGAACCAAAAAGTTAACGGGATCATGCTATTCATAAAGATATTGTTTTTATACTTTTAGAATTTACCACTTAGAAATGAAATACAAATTACCCCACTGGACAAAAAAAGGAGCGCCGTTCCTTTTTCGGTTCCAGTAAAAATGTAACGAGATACCGTTCCAGTTCCACCGATGCAAAACGGGACGCCGGCGTTCCTTTGTTCCTCCTAAAAGGAACGCGTTCCAGGAACGCCGTTCCTTAAAACGCCGTTCCGTACAACAATAGGGAATTTCCGTAGATCGTTTTCGCCGTCCCGCAACGCCCTCCGCAACCCGCTACGATACCCGGAACTCTACAGTCAAGGCTATCGGCGCGCAGGCGCAGTAGCAACTTCTTCGTTGCGGAGGGCTTAGCGGAGGGGGAAACGCGGTCTACGAAAGCTCCCTACTGTCCCAAAGTGGATTCCGGGCGACGGGTGAGCCCCGGCGTGAGCTCGTCCGATATGCGATGACTCCACTCTAGCGATTCCCCTGGCTCTGACAGGCGGCGTACCCTCCTCCGAGTGGGCGTCTGTCTGAGGGGAGCCCTGGCTTGATCTCCTGCGACGACGGGTTCCGGCGTGAGCACGGCCCACCGGCGATGACTCCGCTCGCGATCCCCTTAAGCTCTCAGGTCGGCGTGCACTGCGGACACCCTGTCCCCACGGCTCGTTTGACCGCAATTTCTCGTTGGGTGCCCCTGTTCCCCAATAAACGCTCTTGGATACCGGGATCATCGTTGTTGCCATGGCGAATTGGCGAACCTGGCGCGGCGACCGCCCTCGCTGGTGGCCTTCAGCGGTACGGCGCGGCGGGCATCGGGTTTCCTTTGAACACCGGTCCCCGGACGTAAAGATACGTAATCCCAACGACTTACTGCTCAACAAGAATAACTGTAGAATGAGCCTTTCGGCATCGTAGTGTACACGAGACCAAGGGGGAAAAATGGACTCCACACCTACATATCCTAAACTGACCTGCGACGTTTGTTTCCTCCTCCTAATTTATGAGAAGGACCCATAACAGACCTTCGCGGATCCGAAGTCAGCTCGTCCTAACACTCATTACACTAAAGATTCGCATATACGCGACAAGCCTGGACTTGTATATTCTTTGTTATTTCCGCCATTTCAATAGACCCTTTTTTAAAAATTCGCGCCCCCGTCTGTCCGCCATTGCTTGGCCACGTACTCTGAGCGTGTATTGGACACGTTAGGCGAGGATTTAGATTCAATCACACGCTACGCGTCCATGGATGGATGGGTGGACGTTAGTGGCTATACCTTTTGTAACGGGCGGTAGCTTGCGCCACCTAGCCTAAGTCTAAAGAGACCGAAAGTCCAAGCAGTGGCGACCGCCAATGTTGCTTGATTGACTTTTGAAGAAAGGTTCATTAGACGTAGTTTTCAAGGAAAAGGCTCGAGGTACACCTAAGCAATTCCTATGAGTTGTGAATGCGAAAGCATGCTTGTCGTTCTTCCGCTCCCTTCTTTCGTCTGCGGCGTACTTGCGTCGACGGTCGAGCGCGCGCGCTGTCCTCGGCGCGCTGACCTTGGGCGTGGAGCGGTGGAGCTGCTGCCTCGAGGACACGCAGCGCCATGGTATAGCAGTTGTTGAAACTGACGCGCAGCGGCCAATGGGAGCCTCGTCGACGCGTGCCAGCCAATGGTACCGAAGCCGAAATCCATCAGCTTCATTCCGCTCCTCTGGGATCGGGGAAACAAGGTGCCGTTTGACTAGGCTTTTCGCGTGGTTTCATAGCTGGGAGCTGGCTTCACTTGTTTGTCGCGGCGTCAAAGCTGATGACGCCGGCTCGCTCCATAAAACAGTTCATGCTTTAGCATTTAACAAAAAAAAAGAAAAATATTCTTCCAAATTTGTTTTTCGGTGCTCTTATAGATTGATGCGTAAAGCTCATAGGCATGCAAGCTTAGGGTTGCGATGTGGGCTAGTTGGTTTATGATGATAACAGGGCAGAGCTTGTTCTGCGTGCACTTTTTACTTGTTCTCTGTTTTTAGCGCGCCGTTTGCTCTTTCGTGGAAGTTTTTTTTTTGTTGTTTTTTTTGTGTCTTTTGCAGCGCCTCGTTCGTTTGTGCACCCGCGAAATTTGCCCAGAGTGCTCTTGCTCCCCCTCGATCTCTACCAATGACCCAATCTCTCCAAAACCGAAATTTATTTTCACTTTTTAGGGCGCCCGTTTCCGGGTTGAGCGTCGTAGCTGTCGCCGTCGGCGTAACCGTGTGTTGCATTATGGGACGTTTCCCGTTATGACGTCAAACGTGACGTCACGTGTGACATCACAAGGGTAACTTTTTTTCCGCTAAATTTAGCCGGAAAATAGTATACACGTGACGTAGCACGTAACGTCACGTGACATCAAACGTGACGCCACTCAACCCCGGAATATATTTCCGCTAAATTAAGCGGAAAAATTTCCCCACTAAATTTAGCGGCAATATTACCCGCCAAATTCAGCGGGAAAATCTCCCCGCTAAATGTAGCGGGGAAACTGTCGCCACGTGATCTAGTTTCCCCTCTACATTTAGCGGAGAAATGTTCGCTAAATTTCCCTCTACGTCTAGTGAAAAAATGTATGTAAATTTCCCGCCAAACTTAGCGAGAATATTGCCCTGCTAAATTTAGCGGGGAAATTTTCGCTCAATTTAGCGGGATATTTAGCGAAAATGTTTCTGCCGAATGGGACGGGAGGGGGAGGGGGGGCATACCCTCCCCTCCGTCCCCTCCCTTCTTTCCCTCAAGAGCTGCACTCTTATTCGGCATTACCGAGGATTGTAACCTTCTTTCATTTTTGTCTCGCTGTCTCCAATGACGGCATGCGCTGGGCTGCCTCGTCATCGCGCTTCGTCTGCACGGTCCTTGTTATCGTTTGGTTGGCAGGCCCCTCCATACGTTCCGTTGCGCCAAAGGCGTGTTCAGGGACAATTGCTCGCCGTATAGCCTGTAGGGCTCCGTGCTGTTGGTATATACAGTCTATAAACCCCGAATCTAAGTACTCGAACCGATTTTCTAATCGGGAAAAAACCAAAAACCCACAATTGAATCTATCTTTAAAGAAAGAAAAAAAAGATTTACGTGAGAAGAAAATGTTTATTTAGGGATTTATTTTAGTTTGACACAGAACGCAGCCTGCGCACAACTGTCCGCGAGCCTGCTTATTTCTCCGGAAACAACAGACATTTTGTTATTTCCTTTTCTTAGCGGTACAGGAACCTTTAATTTTCCCAAGTATTCGGGTGACGCAGACGTTTCCTGGGGGTGTGGGAATTCCATGCCCGTGTCCCGTTTTCTTTGACATAGTCACCCATAAACGCTGAGTTTTTGTCTGACGCCGAAAATTGACTCGGAAAACACCGAATCTGTAGAAAGAAATAGACCCGGCGAAAAAAAAAAAAAAAAATCCACACCCCCGAATTTGAAAAAGTTTAATCCTCTAAAACCCCGAAACCCTAAAACAAAAATTATTATTTTTTCTTTTTGTCAGGAATGCCGGTTTCCACAACGAAAAAATGCGTTTCAATTTAAAACCTAGTTTTCAATGTCTAAAGTTGTAATGAGTCAGCAAATACCAAGGCAATGAAAAGATAAAGCTGCCGGACGGAATTTCAAAAGAAGAATCGCCTGCGAGATGTCCACTGAAACAGCTCGAGGATCGCCTGAAGTGAACGGATGATCGATTCTTCAACAACCCCTTTGCTGGAGTGTGATCGCCTTCGTCCACACCTGCTCCTATCGTCTTCGCCACTATACCTACCGTGCCGTTGTTCCGCAAACACGGGTGCACTTGGTGCTTATCCCGCTCGGCTTGTTGTTTACTGAAGGCGAACCCCATCTGCTCGCGTCTCGCCATGGCCACTGTTTATATACGGACAGCTCGGAAAACGAAAAATAGTCTATGCATCTCTCTTCCCTTGCAGGCAGGCGATATTCCGTTAGCCTCAAGGTAAAACTCTAGTACACCAAGCGACATAATTAAGGCCAGTTCTCACATGCAGCGAAGTGCTGATATAGCGCTGCTCATGTGTCGTCAGCTACTTATCGTCTGCTACGAGCAACAGTTTTGACGGACCGATACAAAGCTGGTGAACGCTCCCGTCAGCACGCCCTTGGCGCGAGGTAAGCTCTATGCTTGTAGCGCTCCGCTGCATGTGTAAAAAGGCATTTAGGCGGCAAACGCGACCATAGCCTCCCTATACTCAGAAAGCATGGCAGTTTGATGGCGGAGTTACAGAGTGCTCGGTCGCAGATATAGAGCGCGAGGATCTGGTAGCCCACCCAGAGCATTTCTCGGGGTGTCCGGTATTTAGCGCACAGCTTTTGCAGCGGCGAGGACCCGAAACATGGTTTTCAAACCCGACCTGAAAAGAAGCGGTAGCCCGAGGAACGCGAGGAGCACGAGCGGACTTTTCATCGCTCGGGACAAATGTGTTTCGGCGTCTCGCCCCAGCGGGGCGCCCGTTACATGCATTTGTCTGCCGGTCTACCTTTTCCCTTTCGGCGGCCGCGTCTCGTAGCGATCTGCCAGGCATTGTCAGTATAGAGGAGGCTATGACGCGACATATGCACTCTTTTCCGTAAGCATTGCATTTATAGGGTCTGCTCTTGGCTCCTTTGTGCCCGAGTTTGGCATGTAGCTTCGATAGTGCGTGCAGTCAACACCACCTAGAAGACAAGTGCTGCGCATGACGTCATCGTTGGTGGATTCCCGACACGTCCCAAGCGGCGAACACCCCGAAGCTTGACGACAGTACGCTCTACGTCACAACTACGTCACAGCAATCAAAACGAAACTAGGAACAAGAAGTCCGGTATGTTGTTCGTTTCGCGCTTGGTTTTCCTCTGCATTCCACACTTGCTGCAGTGTGCATTGTGGGCTGCTCATTTAGTGGGAGATCCGCTGACTCGGAGCTTGACCACGTCTTGGACATGTCCTGGAAGCAACCAATTCCATCTGGAGCTTGCGGCATCCATCTTAGTGCGGCCTACGGACACGCCGCGACCAGTTCTATATAACACGGTATGTGCCCTTTGTTTCTGTTTTTGGGCCGATAGGGCTTAGTGCACCTATGTGATCCTTAACATATATCATACCAGGGCTATTAATACAACACATCCAGGAAAACCTAGGAACGCGACGTGGCACGTTCTGGAAGGCTATTTACTCAAAGGATTTACACCGAGTGTTGTACGCGTCCCGAGGAACGACGTTCCAGAAACGTGTTCCTTTTAGGATTAATGAGGGAAGGCCGCCGGTTCATCTAGCATCGGCGGAACTGGAACGGCAACTCGTTACGTTTTCGAGAAAACAGCAAAATGATCGGTTTTCCTCCTTTCTTATATATACATCTTTGCACTTTTAGCCGAATTTAGTAGCATTCAGGCTTTCTAAAATCGACTATTTTTTCCACCGACTTCGAGGAGTGGGGAGATGTCCCTCAGAGCCGAAAACAAAGAAAGATAACAAATTTGATCGTGGCGACACGACACTTACTTCGATCAGGATATATTGACAAATTATCTAGAACAATATTTGATTCCAAAACGCAAACATAACATTAAACTAACGACACGCTCCAATCTTAGAAATGTAACGGAAACGCCTCCTTTTCGAACCACTGAAGAACTCGTAAGGGGAACTCGTTCCAAGACGAGAAACAACGAGGAACGAACTTTTGTTCCCGTTTTAGGAGAACATTTCAGGCCGAACTGCATGAGACCAATTTAGCGAGCAACGAGAGACGGCGACAAGCGACGAGAGTCAGCGAAGAGAACGCATCGCTCGGTTTTTGCATTTCTACAAAACGTCGCGCATCGCCTTGGTCCTGTCGCTTTCGTGCTCCTGTCGCTTTCATGCTGTTGGCCTCGTCGCGCGACTGACCAAGCGGCGACGCGGTCCTCTTTTACATGCGGTTTACACTTTGCTCCTATCCAGCGTTTATCCAATGCCTTCTAGAAGGAAAGGCCTGCGTGTGACGTCATCCTTAGTGAATCCCAGACCCGCACCGTCACGTGACCTATGGACGATTTCAGTTTCTCCGCTAAATATGGCGGGGAAATCAATGACACGTGACCAAAATATTTCCAGCTTTCCCGCTAAATTTAGAGGAAAAAATTGACGTCGCGTAACCTGACAGCACGCGACACGTCCATCAATACAGTTTCCGCGCTAAATCTATAGGAGAAAAATTGACGTACATAGGACGAGCAATTACTTGTAGTGAGCACCTTACGAGTCTGCTCTACAGGAATGCGTACAACTGTATCTGTGTTTGATTTGGTATATCTTGTGTAGGATGTATGAATGGATAGGCATTTTTTTCGTTCTAAAGCAAGGTTTATTGTTATTATTTATTTGACACATTTTCCGAACTATAGTGCGCGTGGACTATCCCCGTTCAAAAGTTCAAATTTTTGCACGCCGCGGACTGTTTATAGGTGCGGACTATAAAGGATATCGCGTTTTCCTAGATAGTTCATTATGAATGATGATTTCGTTGTGATTGAAGCGTTTTTGTGTGTGCGCTGAAAAATATATGTTTTTTTCAATAAGCTTTCTGTATAAATTTGTTTTGTTTTTTCTACGTGCGGATGATGCTTTAGGTTGCGCACTATGCACCGGTTGCGGTTTGTGAAGGTGAGTTATACGACCAAGGGGACACAATATAGGCGGCTAATAGTCACGATAAGTCGAGAGAGAGAGAGAGAGGGAGAATACACTTTATTTATAAAAGGATTGTCTTGCGTTTTCTTGGGCTGGGTCCCTGAGCAGGGCTCCTGTCCGTTCTGCCGCTTGCCTCGCCCTGTCGATCAATTGGCGCTGGTCTTCGGGGGTTCAGCTTAACAGCATAGCTTCCCAAGTCTCCGATGCAGGAATGTTGAGTATGGGGAGAGAGGGATTTCTTGTGCAGCCCCACCTAAATTGATATAAGGACGAGTAGTCCCTACAATGCGGACATTCGCACGGATATCTAGTTGGATAAAATGTATGCATGTAGTGCCGCTAAGTTGAAGAATGTGCCTGTAACTGCCTCCATCTGTCTGATTCTTTTCTTGTAAGGGGAATTGAGTGGAGGGGGTAGCGCGCGCGTCGTCCGCAGCAAGTAGGACACTATCTCGAAACATTGGTTAGGAACTGGGTGTGTCTGTTCGGCCTCCTGAGTATCTGGCTCTCGGAAAGTTCCAGCTCGAGCTACGGAATGTGCTTGCCGGTTTCTATCTACTATTTCGTGACCGTGTACCCCAAATCACCCTAAATCTATACGATGCCCTTTATGACGTTCTTCAAGACCAAACAGACAAATGAGAGGCTCTCACCCGACGGGGTGCACGGACGGCTGCTGGGCCTACCCAATGGGCTCTACGACGTAAGACTTCTGCAGGGACGCCCGTCTAAACACTCAGCGACTTGGCACATGATGTTCGCATCGGACAAGTGCAGCGCTTGTCGCTCACGAAGCGGGGCCGAGCCATTTTCGAACGTATTGGATACCACCCTTAAGCGCCACTCTTACCGCGGACCCCGACCCATCCTGGACGTCAGACACTGCCAGCGTGGCTCCCATTCCTAAGCACGTCGGAGACGACGACTTTAATCGCCGGGCTAGTCGAGACACACTCCATGCCCAACGTGCAATAGTGGACATCGAAGTCACACATATATTCATAGACGCCTCCTTCGGCCATCATTCGACGGGCATCGCCTTCTGAACGGAGGACGAGGAAATAAGCGCCACCCGGCGCATAAACACCCCAACGAGAGCCGAACTTCTAGCCATAGAGGCAGCACTCGGATATATGTCAAGTCGAGAACCCGACGCTTCGCCTTTGCCACCGTTGCCGTACACACAGGACTGCCGAGCGGCGCTCAGCCAAGTAGAAAACCCCCTTGACACCCGGCACCCGTGGGCGAAACATCTGCACAACACTGGACCGCCTTGCATCCGAATCCGAGCATAGATTCCCGTCGGCTTGGATGGGTGCCGCGGCGCGCAGGAGTGAAGGGCCACGAGCGGGCCAATCGGCTCGCACGGGAAGCAAGGTACAATGAAAGCCACCCACCACGTTGCTCCACCGCCTGCGTGCGGCCGTGACGAAGGCTCTCCCCAAGCAGCAACAACGGACAAGATCCCGACTTCAGTGAGGTACGCACTGTACTTAAAAAGGACCGTAACAATCACTGCTCAGCCGACTGCCAGAAGAAAAGACTCCCCCAATGCCGAAGGGCTTCAGCAGGTTGGAAACTGTCACCTTCATAGAATACGCACCGGCACGGCGGTCACTCCTGCCCACCGATACGCAAATCGACCAGATCAAAATGACCAACATGCCCGTACTGTCCTTCCAGGGCATGGGCCACGCAACGGCACTTGCTAAGGGACTGCCCTAACCTGTTCTACTCACCGTCATCGCGCCTGGCAGCCACTCAGAGGCAGTGCGGGATGCACATCAGTGCCATAACCCCTTGAAGAGTGGACCTTGGCGACAGGGCACCCACCACTACAAAGCGAAGTTTAACGCGCTCCTTTGCTCATCCGATCTGCCGGCATCGAAGCACTCTTTCCAACTCTCCCTCTCTTTCCCTTTTTCTCTTTTCCCCCTTTCAGCTCTGACCCGACGAACAACTATAGAGACAGAGATCCCGATATTAATTAAACAAACGTTTTGACCACCATTGTCCGGTAGCTATTTCCTGCTGCATGAGTGGTAACTTTAGCGTACTACTGCGCTTCTTAAGCGCTGAAATATTTCTAAATATAACTGATTTAATTTTTTTTTGACAGTCAGCAAGTTTATAGTTGGCACCATATGTCCAGTTTAACTAACTTAGAAGTTAAATGAAATATTTTAGTTAATTAGCCGACTGATCGTTACGATAAGCCCTCTATACTATGTCCCCCTGGCCGTATAACACACCTGCACAAACCGCAAAAGTGTAGCGTTCACCGTTTTTTTCTCAACAAACCTGTTAAACTTAAAAAAAAAAGTTTATAAAGTCACCGGGTGCTAACAACAGGCCGGAAAAACACGTATTTTGTATTCCATTTTGTATGGATCGAGTAGCCGGCACAGTCAAGTCAGCGCCAGCATCTAAACTGGTTTCAGCAAAAAACAAAAATCAATAAATGACATTTAACCGTCGTAGGCGCTGATAATCCCATGGCCGACGCCTCGTCACGAAGCGCTTGTGTTTCCTTCGCCCTAGGCTCGTCTCTCTCCTCTTGATCCGAAAACACCGAAAGCTATTCGAGACGTTACGGCAATAAGGCCCTACGCTGCCTCGCACGCCAACAACCCATCGCTACAAGGGCACGATAACGAATCGATTCGCTCGAAGCTCTATACGCCATCATGTTTCATGGTGTTTAGTACCATTATCAATAATGAAATCAGAATAACCTTTCGTTTGTAAAGGTGGCGGTGGGAAGAGTGGAAGAAAAAAAAAAAGGGGGGGGGGAATTTAGGGGACATTGGAGAAGGTGTTTTGAATAGATTGACCGTCCACATCAAGTCCTCCGGAGATTGGAACACAGAATGTGTTTTTTTAAGCCGACTTTGGTGAGAAAATTCTAATCAAGAACCGTCACGAAAGACATCAAGGTAACGTGACTCTGTGAAATCACAAGATACGTGACTGCCGTCATAATGGTAAGGGACGTCAAGTCACATGACGTCACTGTCACGTGACATCATGACGTCACGTGACATCAAGGTGTCAGGGACGTCATGACTTTGTGTGGCGTCACTGTCATGTGGCCTCATGACGTCACGTGACGTCGCACACACCACACACAACACCTAGCATGTGCTCAGCTCATTCACAGCACATTTCGTGCTCCCGTTCGTTGTCGGCATGATCAAGCTGGTGTAAATTTTGTTCCTGCAAGAACAACGTTCGGGCATTGACCGCCCACAAACGGGAAAATAGGAGACGAGGGTGCCTGAGACTATCGAGCCACGTACGTTCACTCGATTTCGATTGAACCGAAGAATTCGGCATGCGAACTCTGATATCTGCAGTTTCGAGCACAGGACCTGGTCATTCAATTGATATGCAAATGTCCCAACTAAATATCGGTAGCAACCTCTTTCTCCAAAGTCTTGTAATGTATGAAATGCGGTATTTAAGGGTGGGATTCGTTGAAAATGATATTAAGAGACATTCAAGCGTCGTTTCAAAGAGTGAAGAACTTTTTTTTGTTAATTTCCTCGCTACATTGAGCGGAGAAACTGAGGGCATAGGGCACCGTGGAGTCAATTTGCCTCCAATTTATCGGGCAGATTAAATGGTGTATAGGTCAGGTGACGTCAATTTTTCTCCTAGATTTTGCGCGGAAACTGTATTGATGTGCGTGTCGTGCTCTGCTCTCCCATCCGTTTTGCGCGCTGTTTCATGTATCGCTTAAGCAATGATTACTGTAATCGATTAATTTTCGAAGTAATTTTGTAATCGTTTGATTACTTCTATTGGGAAGTAATCGCGAGGGTAATTTGATATTTTTGAAGTACTGACAATACTCGTGGCCATCACTATTTACCCTCCTCTTCGTAATGGCGCCCTTTGTTTGTAGTCGAATCTCGTTAATTCAAACTCTCTTAATTCAAACTTGCGGATAACTCAAACTAACATGCAGGTCCCATTCAATGCGTCTCTATGGGAGTGGGGGATCGGTGGCAGAGTGGTCTAGCGCACACCAGCTCGGAGCGCGTGGAGCGAAAGCTCGCGCTGCAGAACCCAGGATCCTGGGTTCAATCCCCGCCCCTGCCCGTTTCGATCTGGATGAGCATCGTACCGGCGTGCGGTCGTGTGTCACTACTGCGTGGTGCACGTTAAAGACCCAGGATAGCGGTGTACCGCACTGGCTAAATAGACCATTTTGTATTACCAAGCATC